>VCJJ01001489.1:25410-73863 GCA_024139415.1 Backusella tarrabulga
TGAATTATCTCCTTTGCCCGTCCCCTTTGGGCTCCTCTTGCACCCATTCTCCTTCAAAAGGGACCTAGAAAGGGGATAACACATAGAACAAGATACTGGGCTGTTGAAAACACCCAAAAAACTAGTTTTATATTTGTTTCTTTCTTTCTTTCTTTGTTTCTTTACTTCTACTATAATTATTTTATTACTAGATTTTATTTTTATATATTTTCTTTTTACTTAGTAATTATCTATTAGTTAGATATCAACACTTTAATAATTAAGAATGTATTCACTTGATTTTGCTGCGTATGTTAGTCGTATTTGTATGGATGAAATACGTACAAGAGGTAAATGAACTGACTAAAAAAGTAATAAAAAAAATATATGATAACTAATCAGAGTCAATAAAGGCTTGAATGAAAGAAAAATTCTACGAAAATCAGGTAAATCAGAACATTATGTTCCTTTCCCCTTTATACTCCTGGTTTAACTGTAGTAGCATAGTACCAAATTGTGTCCTGCTTTATAAAGTTTTTCATAAACGTAATTGCACACCAGATGACTTGACTCATGTCAGTATCCATTCGGTAGCTACATTGATGCAAGATACACTTTGGTGTTGCCAAGAGCGCATAATATCTAAAAAAGTATGGCGTACAATTAACTATGAAAGTAAGTAAATAAATAAATATTTACATATGCATGTATAAAAGCATGGATATGTTTGCTAATGCATAATGCTTGTAAATGCGAATATTTATAAAAAAAAAATAACAATAGCTTGCACCTTTGACGATTTATCCCGATATATTTCAAAGAAAGGGGAGAGATTACTTGTCGAGATCCTGGGCTTTCTAGTTCAAGTCATGAGACACAAAGAATCAAACCAGATGAACGCTTATCATCTCGGTGAAGCCATGGGAAAAGTAACTCTTGGGCCAGGTGATTGTGACCCCATAATGGCCGAAAAAGCCGGACATTTCTTGACAAGAATGGTCATTGAACACTCAAAGACAATTCATAACGAAAAGCAGCTTTTATTCAGAACAGATTCAGGTTGTGTATGGCCCGTTGTTTCAAAAGTAAACCCAATGTCAAAGTCAGAAGCAGCACACGCCAAAGCAAAGTCATACAACAGAATCATAAACAAGATATACTATCGTAATCAGGACTGGGTGGATATTGCTTCAGTGGCCGTTTATGCTTTAATGGAGGATGAATACCAACAAGAGCCAGCCCATTATGATGAGCCTTACTTGTCCATCTTTACCGAGAAACTGAACCCAGAAGATGCTACTTTATCTCCTATGCTCTATCGCTTGGTATCTGAAGCAAGTAAACCTATTGTCCCAGTGCCTAAAGATCCATTTGAAAATTCATTCTTATTTGGTAAACGGCCCAATACGAGAGTTGAGACACAAGTTAGTGAAGCATTCGATGATTTCATGCCCTTGTTAAAGTATTCTACCCTATTTTTCGAGGTCATGAGGCAGGAACACGAAGGAAAATCACCATCCAAGTCGCACTTGAAATTGATCAACTCACCATTCTCAAATATGAAACTAAATCTTAAAAAGACCAAATCTCACGGAGAAGGAGATCATACTGATGCTCAAAGCGATGAGAATGAGGTAGGAACTTTGGTTAATCCCGATTACGATAATGGAAAGTATTCTCAGAAATCGAAACCGGTCAAAGGCATGATGAAGCGAGTCATCAAGATGGGTAGTATTGCACCTGCAAAGAAGTTCCCAACCACTACAATTCACTAGTTTGTAATACACTTATTTTTTTTCTGCTAAAACACTCTACTCCCTTTTGAGTAACATCCTTTTTTTTCTTATATAATTCATATCCATGAAAGATTCTTGTCTTTGTAATAAGCAATAAATGCAAAATAGTAATAAAAGTCTGCATGCGTGCACACGCCATTTAAAGCAAACGTTCTCAAATCTAGAAAGTAGCACAAACTAATGGGCTTTCAAGGTAATGGTTAGGATAGATAATGATGAAGGATAGTGGTATTATAAACGCACAGACCTCCATTGACCAGCAACTTTAATCTTACAGTGAAAGAAAGAAACAAAAAGACCTTTTATAAATTAAAGGTGTTTAGATATAATTTATATATTTATTTTTTTTGTAAAAAAAAACCCTGCCTATATTTTCTATAGTTCTACTTGTTCTTTTTAGAAATACATTGCGATTTTCACAGATGTAAAAATGATTTATAACTTTACAAATGAAAAAAAAATGTCTCTAATGGTGTAACGTGGTACTTTTCAGGTGCTTCGGTTGGCGCCGATTAACCATCTATATCTTAATAGAAAAAAGGTAATGGTTTTATACATTGATTTTATATTTGTGAAAGGAGAATCTTCACTAACGAAAGAAAGGCATAAAGGAGGTAGAGTTCTTTCTTCAATGTTATTTTTTAGCGTGAAACAAAGTCGGAGTGTTAATTTTATGTCCACGCCGATCAGCTCCATACATATTCACACTGAGCTAGTGAACGTTTGTATCACTGATTTTGATGGTGACCTTTTACAAAAATGAATTGAACATCCGAGCCTATTTTATATAGACAGAACTAGTACAGGCTTATCAATGAATAAATTAATTATGTAAAGACATATGACAATTTATTTCAATCAAAACAAACATTTTCCTTTTAATAGAAAGGATGATTTTTTATTTTTATTTTTTTATTTTGTGAAAATGCGAAGTGAAAATACAATTAAAATAAATATAATACATAGAAGATGGATGAAAAAGATATTAACAGAAAAAAAAAAGAATCACATTGCCAACGGATAACGATCATCTGCTAATCTTGTTCGACGATTAAAACGTGCAGAATCTATCAACAAGTTGTCAGTGTCCTGTTAAGTTAAGGTATTATGAACTAAAAGATCTACCTAAATAATCTGTTGTGTGAAAAAATTCAGATCGTCTGCGCCGAGTTTCATATTCTGGATAGGCCATCATTTGAGCTTGTGCTAAATTTTCGGACTCTAGCATGGGCTGTAATATACGTCTTCTAGCATTAATAAACCAGTTACTAATTTGATTGACTGTAAGACCTGTATGGCGTGCAAGGTCGATTTTCTCTTTTTCAGCTGGGTAGGGATGCTTTTTATGTTGGATCAGCCATTTACGTAAAAACTCAGTAACTTCTTTGGGAAGATTTCCTCGTCGTCGTTTTTTCGTAGGATCGAGGTTTGTGTGTTTTTTGGATGGAAAGTGATCTGAAGGGGGTGCAAACAGTGGTTTTGGTGTAGGTGGCGTTGAATAGTACACAGGTGACATTTCACCTGATAAATTGCTTGGTGGCGTAATCGATTTATAAAGAAGACTTGTCTTCGCATTGTCAATTGTCGCAATGCTGTCACCTGAGCTAGAACTTGAACAACTCAAATTTGAAGTTGTACTTGTACTTGGAGATACACGTATATCCTTTTCGATAGTTTCTATGTAAAAATTTGAGGTTAGTCGGATATAAAAATGAACGCACTGATATTTTTGTGATACATTTGTACAAATAAACAAATAGAAGAAGTGACTTTCATTACCTTTGGTTTCATCAAGCGAGGTAGATGTCCAGAAGCAAGCGTTATGTTCCATCATTTCATTTGTGCGTTCAAAATGACGATCAATTGCTGTACGGTTTTGTTGTTGATTTGCTCGAAGTTCGATAGAGAGTTTTTCAGGTGGGTTGTTGTGGAATAATATTAAAGGACAAAATGAGCGAGGTTTAGATAGAGGCTATTTTTTATAGCTGGTGAGTAAATATTACAGAAGCTAGAAAGTTATATTCACTTACATGATCGACAATTCCACTCATTTTAAGAACAAATAAATAAATAAAGAGAAGAGAAGAGAAGAGAAGAGAAGAGAAGAAAAAAAGGAGGAAATGAAAGTCCTTTTTTAATAATATTTATAAGCCTGGAGTCATTGGTGACTCAACAGGTTTAGACGTAACAGTCCCATCTCCTCTCTATAAAGCACATATCCAAAAGCACTGTAGTGCATCCTGGTAACCTAAGGTTGCGTTTGAAAATAGTACGGTGTCATTTGAAAAAACTCGTGATTTTTTTTTCATATCAAATACTTCATCTTTGTAAGACCAAAGCTATCGCGTTTCATCTTTAAGTTACTCCTTAGATGCCGTCCCCTATGCTCATCACTCCTCCTTGGGGTGACATATTTTTCTTTGTCTTTATCATTATGTCTCCTATTGCTATTTTTTTGTAGGTACGTATACTAAATAAAAATGGCGGGAGATTTTATCATTATTTTTTAAGACTATTACCAGTTTCTTTTTCTGGGAATTTAATAAAATGGCTTTATAATTTCTTAAAGGGTGTCTGCTGATGATGGAAAGGAAAAACAATACCATAATTGGTTGATGCAAATTTAGTTTTCTTTTATTTCATAAGTAAAGCACGGGCCAGCTGATAATAATAGAAAGATGATGGTTTGTTTTTTTTGCACTTGACAAAATAACGGCTTCTGTAAGAAATTAAATTACATAATTAAGGTAGGTTACTCTACATTGGGCAGGTGGAAATGAGGGTGGAAACCATGGGTTTTTACACTGAGATTTTTTGTGATGTACAAACCACAAAAAAAGCGATACTGGGACAGTGTCAATTTACTGATGTGTGTACACTAAGCAAAAATTATCTCATATGGTATGTACACTTCCACAAGGTGATTGCTCCTATTACTGCTTTATTTAAAACTCCGGTAATAAAAATGCGGTACGGTTTATAGATTAATGCAAGGATTGCTTCATCCGGTTTTTTTTTCCAAGCGTAAATGTTACACCTCGTCTATCATGTGTATTTCAATTTTTTTATGCAATGGTATAAAGGGGCGTGTTTGTGGTCAAGTTACTCCTTGTACATAAAATAGTGGAGTGTACTCGTAACTATGATTTGTGTTAAATTCTTCGGATTTTTTTTTTAAAAAAAATCAAAGGGAACAATAAGATCTGTGGTTTTAGCCATTCGTTCCACTAGAAATTGTATTTGTTATTCAAAATCCATGAATGGTTATGGAAAAATGTTTTTCTGAGCTCAGCTGAGATCATCAACAATATTTATATTTACATCTTTACCCCAAAACCGCCCCTACACAAAAATGTCCATATAAACAAAATGACCTGTGCATATGACAACGAGAATGCATTGATGGATGTCAACAAGAGTAAATAAATAATATGAGAATGTATTTCTTATAATAACAATAATAATAATAATAGTTGGTAATAATGGTAAAACGAGGGGACTGAGTAAATGAAAGGGGAATAAAAGGAAATGGTATCTAAAAACACATGAATTTCTTCTTATTAAGTAGTTCGTCAAGCTGTTTCTCCAAAATTTGCCTTGCCCTTTCAGATTTTTCTGTTTTTTGCTTTTCAGCTGCAAGTAAAGAAGTAAATTCTTTCTTTTGATCCAGTATAGCTTGATCTTTAGCCTGCTGAGAACCAGCTGCTTCCTTCAGCTTAATTTGGCAGTTGAGTAAATCTTCCTCCAAAGACCTTATTTTTGAATTAGCACCAGGGTCGGGGAGAGGTCCCCCGCCAACTTTGGATGGGATGTCATTGACAGATGACTGATCATCTTTTGCGAGATTACCGAGTCTGTCCGACCGACTTTGCGCTGCTTCCATCAACTCTTTTACTTTCATTGGAAGTTCGTCATATGAGCCCTTATTTTGAGTTACGTATTGGTTAATCTCAGTTAGTTTTCCTTCATATTGTATGACGGTCTCTTCGCTTGCATCCAATTCTTCGGACATCGCCCCCATTTCTTGTGTTATCCGACGCACTTCTTTTTCAAGCTCTTCCGAAAGGCTAGCGTACTCTAGATTTTCCTCCTCTGCTTTCTTCAAGTTTTCCTCCAAGGATTGAATACGTTCGTTGTAAAGCTGATTGCTGTCGGTCGTTGTTTGAATTTGAGTAGCAAAATCAGCACTAGCTTTGACTTTTTCAAGAGAGTCTATTGTTCGTGTCATGGTCTCGATCTGCTGCTTGTTGGAATCTAACTGTGCTTCTTTTTCACGGTTGGCTTGGGTTAATAAATCAACGTCACTTTTTAGTTGGTTAATCTTGATCGAGTTAGACTTTTCCAGTGACACAAATTCTTCACCTTGTTCAACAAGGGCTTTTTTTGCGGATGTGAGTTCCAATTCCAAATCGTCGATCTGCTTCTGAAGCTGATTTGATAGATTATCATGTGAAGCCAAAAGCTCGTCAACCTTTTTCTTGTGATCATGTTCAAGCTGAAATGATAAATCGTTCTTATCGAGTTCGAATTTACGATGTAATTTCGCATCATTTTCAGATAGTTTCGCCTGGGATTGCTTTAGATATTCACATTCTGCCATTACTTCATCCAGTTTTTGCTGGTGGGCTTGGGCTAGTTTTTTTTTTTCGGATGCGGTTTCTTCCAAAGCAGCCTCTAGAGACTCTACATGCTTGATCGTGACCTCGTACTGACTTTTTGCTGCATCTTTTTCTTCACCAAGTTGTTTGAATGGTACCTCCAAGGTCTCCAGTTTCTTTAAAGTAGCATCATGTGTATCTAGAGTTTCAACAAGAGTTTGATTTAACTGATCATTATCTTGTTTAAACATTTCAATCTGTTCCGATAGATCCTGGTTTTCTTCTTCGAGTGCATCGAGTTCCTTTCGTACTTCAGCAGTCGCGGCTCTTTCATTAGTATGATTACGATGTACGTTGTTAAGCTCCTCCTCGAGTTGACCAATATCAGCAGAAAGTAGGGTTTTTTCGTCAACAGCTTCTTTAAGTAACTGGGTCAGATTCTCGTTCTTAGAAATAGAAACATCCAATTGACTACGGAGATCATTTACTTCTGCTGCAAAGCGATCACGTTCCTCTTGAATTTCGGCCAACTGGACACGCTGTGTTTCCTGACCTGCCACAGCATCATTCTGATTAGCAGTCTCCTTTAATAGCTGGTCATGTGTAAGTTTCAGTACTGTCAGTGAAGCTAGTGTATCACTCAACTTCTTTTGTAGGTTATCTGCATGCTCCTGTGATTCATTAAGCAATCGCTCTAGTTCTTCTTGATCAGCACTTAGTTTCTCCTTGTCATTTTCCAAAGTGGCCTTTTGACGCTCAAGGGATGTAATCGCTGCCTGTCGACCTTCCAAGTCCTGTGAGTAGCTTTGGAGTGTGCTTTTTAATTCTTCGTGTTCACTAGTGAAAGCATTTTGATTTTGTTGCAACTGATCCAATTCTGCTTCCAATTGCTTTTGCTTCATTAAGTGCTCCTGATTTTGCAATTGGTGTTCCTCTAATTCTTCATTCAATGATTGATGTGCTACTTGAAGATTGTCAAGTTCTTGCTGTGTTTGGTCGAGTTTTGATTGATTCTCTTTAAGTTTGCTCTCGGCTTGGGCTGAATATTCCAAATGCTGCTTTTCATAGTCAAGTTGATTGCCTTTATTTGTTGATTCCAGGGCATCATGTTTAACTTTTAGCGCCTTTAATTCCTCGTTCAATGACTGATGTGCCAAATGAAGATTGTCAAACTCTTGCTGGGCTTGTTCAAGATTTGATCGGCTTTCAAGTAATTGGTTTTCGACTTGAATAAAATGCTCTGAACGTTGTTTTTCATGATCGTGCTGGTAATTTTTATGTGCCAATTGAAGGGTGTCATGTCCAGCTTTCAATTCGTTTAATTCCACTTGCTTTTGCTGTAACTGTGACTCCAACTCGCCTTTCTTTTCAAGTTCAATGGAAAGTTTTTCGAATTCTTCTTTTAAGGAACTATGTGCTTGCTGCAAGACATTGTATTCAGTTTGAACTTTGTCCAACTCGATCTGTTTCTTTTCAAGTTGTCCTTTTTGGAAGTCGATGTCTCTTGAATTTTCCGTATTGCTTTTCAAAAGCTTAGTAAGCTCGTCGTATTCGCCTTTCATAGCATCTAATTGGGTCTGTTTTTCTGATAATTGCTGCTCGAGAAGAATGATCTTCGCGTGTTCCTCTTGTTGAGTGCCTGACTCTTGATCAAGTGGTTGTTGAGCTTGCTTCAAAATTGTGTATTCTGATGTTATTTGATCTAACTCCAATTGTTTTTCTATGAATTTCAACTCGATATCATTAGCTTTGGATTCTAATTGTGTTTTATCGTCGATAAACTGATTGAGATTTTGTTTCTGCTGCATGAGCTCATGTTGAGCACTTTCTAGTTCTGATTGCTTTTCTTTGAGCTGACTGGCAACATTTGTGAGCTCCACTTCTTTGACTTTGCTTTTCTGGTCAAGTTCGTCATAAGCAAGTCTAAGTGAATTGTATTCGTGCATTATCTGATCCAAATCGAGTTTATTTTGTTGAGCTGTCGATGCAGATTTGTCAAGTTTAACGCTTTCCGAGTTTTTCATCAACTCTTCATGAGATGCTTTTAATAGGCTATAATCAGAGGAAAGTTGATCGATCTCTGTTTGCTTGAACTGTAGTTTCTTTTCGAGTGCGTCCAATTCAGCTGTATCTTTTAGTGAGGTTGGTTCCTTGTCAAGGTGGATACCATTTTGAGCAACAGGCCTGTCTTCTTTTGGTTCTTTAAGTAGAGAGATTTGTTTGGTGGCTATATCGAGGTCATGTTCTAATTCCTGAATAGTCATCATATCAAGTGAAGCTTTTTGACGATACTGATCCTGCTCTTGCTTAAGTTCTTCAAGAGATCCCTCTAAAAGTTCAATATCTTCCATTAAAGGGCGCTGAGATAAATTCGTTTGTAGCGATAAGATAGTCTTTTCGAGCTCATCAATTTTTTGGGTATAATCGTCTTTCTCACGAGCATAGCTTTCTTCTTTTGCACGGGCCATTTCTCTATTAAGATCCATGGACTTTAACACATCAGCATCATTTGAGTCTCTCTCTAATAAATCCACTTGTTCCAATGCTTCTTGATAACGCTGTAGCACTTCATCCAATTCTTTGACGGTTTCTTCATGGTCATGTTTGAGCATATCAAGTGTGAGCTGCAACTTGTTTGCTCGTTCAGATTCTTCTTTAAGACGCATCTCTGCCTGGAAAATCGAAAGAGCTGCTGCAGAAGTTGCTGTTTCATTTTCCTCGGCCAAACTCTTTCGATTACTTCGACTGCTTGCATTAGAGCTTACGCTGTTTGGTCTCTTTTTTTCTCTTGATTCAGCGACTGGGGCTGTAGGGGCTGCTACCGTTTCGGGCTTTTCAACAGATTTTTGCAACTGATCTGCCTTTTCCTTGAACCGATCACGTTCGCTTTCCACCAAGCTTAATTTAGCAGTGACCTGATCCAATTCCTTCAAAATTAGCTTTTCTGTAGTAGCAGTACTATCGTTTGAGGTCGATGATCTAGAGAGTTTCTTGTAAAGCTCCATATTTGTTCGTTCTTTTAGCTCCAACTTGGATTCCAGTCCTTCTATGGACTCTTGCAATCGCGCTCGTTCTGCTTCGCCAGCAGCCAATCGTTGCTCCAAGCTTGTAATATATTGCTCTGTATTCTCGTCTGTCTCCTTCAGTTTCATGATACGCGCCTTTAACTCGTTAAGCATCTCTTGGTCGCGAGTGGTATCATTAGCTGATTTCATAAGCTTAGTTTCGAGGTCGTGGATGTAGGTATCATTGCTCTGCTCGCGTTCCAGAATCTTGCTTAGTCGAAGTCTCAAGTCGTTAATAGTCCTCTCTTGGTTATGAACAGTTGTTTCCAGTTGAGATATTTTAACTGATTGATCGTCGTAGCTAGAGTCGGTGTGATTCAAGGCTGCACGTGTCATTGCCAGTTGTGACTCCAACTTCGAAATGCTCTTTTCATATTCTTCAATCACAGGCTCGACTAGGTGCTGGAAATCCGCATCTTTATTTTTTTCGTCAGTTTTGCTGAGCATTAGTCGCAGTTTTTGCAATTCCTTTTCTACGATACGGTTACGCTCTCTTGTGACAGTAGCCTCGCCATCCAGTTCTTCTACCTGACGCTGAAGATCCGCAACAACAAGGTGTTGATCATGGTCACGCTCAAAATCCTCGTCTTCGTGACTTGATATACTTTGATCTTCATCCTTTGGTCTGTTTGTTTTGAGATAACGCACTTCTGTTTTTAACTTTGCGATCAAGCTTCGTAATAATTCGATACTTTCTGTAGTCATCCACTCTTCGACTTCGTTCTTTTCCGATCGGTTCTTGATGTTTCGAGCCCGATTAGCATACTGTAAGGTATTGAGAGTTTCAGCCAAATTATATTCCACAGGGCTTGCACAGGCAATCATTAATGTTGTGGCGTTACCACCTAATGAGTCTTGTAACAGTCGCGTGAGCTTGGAGTCTCTGTATGGTACATGCACTTTCTTTTTGGATGGATCGCCTAACGCTGAAATTACATTTCCAAGCGCTAGCAATCCCGCATTAATATTTATTCCTTCTTTACGTCGATCACCTTCGGCTGCTGTACGTTTCAACTGTAATATGTATAAATATATATAAAAAACAAATAAATAAATAAATAAATAAAGGGAGAGAAAATCATCACGCTAGTAATTTCCTATTTTGGCTTAACCTACCCTTTCGCTGCCCGCTAAATCAACAAAGTGGAACTTGGAAGTTGTTATCATCCATTCACCCTCTTCTGAGGAGCGTACATTTGAAATATTAGATTTAAAGCTCATTGAACTGGAAGGTCTCTTTCGTTCTGCTCCAGGACTACTAGGAACCCATTTCTCCTGTCTTAAAGAGACAGAAAAAATCGCATGAGATCTTGAAGATTTTTCATTCATGTCGGTTGCACCAGTAGCTCTATTTTGGGTTCCTTGCTCGAGATGGCTGTTATATATTATTATACTATTAATACAACAAAATTGAAAAACGTGCTGGTTTAAAAACAGCACTTACAATAGAACATCATCGGTGCTGTGAACAGTAACTTCTCTTACTCCTGTCCAATAAATCGTTCCTTTGGTATCCTCGCGGATGGTAACAGGAGGCCGTTCATGTTCCGGTGCCGAATTCAGCAAGTCTTTGAGCTCCTCATTATAGATTTCAATAAAAGATACTTTAACGGTAAATTTAGCTTTGCTGTTACTGTTGTTGCTATTGTTGGAGGGAACTCCAGGTATATGGCTTCGACGCTGTGTAGAAGGACTATTAGAAATCCGAGATAATGGTCTCAGTCTACTTTTATTTGAAGCAGATGTCGTTGATGAAACGCTAGAGGTTGGTGATAGCGGTCGCTGATCAGTTTGATGCAAAATATCAAACAACAATGCCATTGATCGAGGCACAATGCCCTCTTGCTCGGGATGGGAATGCCCACCGCCTGTCTGTGCAGTACCCATAGTATACGTTTTTCCGCTAGACGTTTGTCCCTATTACAAAATATATCTTCTTATAAGAACAAGTCTGCCGTAATGCAATGTGTTTATTGACCTACATAAGCAAGAATTGTCACGTTGTAACCTTCAATTTTCAAAAAATAAACACTTAGTACATGTAAGGGTAATTAATAGTAGTAAATCATTACCTTCTACGAATTTACGTATTAATGGATCACCTATAGCAGCAAAGATTTCGTCTTGCTGGCTGTTTGTGCCAAACACATGATCAAAGGTGAATAGTTTGTTGTGAGGGACAACTTGAACTGTTTTTTCAAATATCTTCAATACGTCGTCATTGGCAAGATTAGCAAATCGAGGTTGCGCGCGATCACGATCAGTGAGGGGTCGAATGCGAAGGGCTAATGTTGGTTTATTTTATGTTAGATTTACCCAAGATTAGCAAAAGTGAATGAAACAAAATCAGCTTTTTCTTTTTCAAGGTCACTTGCCTACTTGCACTGCGGTTGTAGGACCGTCTTTGGTCATTGAATATAAAAGAAAAGCGAATAATTGCTATGGTTATATTTGTGTCTTTTATTGTAAAAATAAGAGAAGAAAGAGAAGATAAAGAGTGAAGGGCAACTTTGCCAGTATTAAGCGGAGATTTTCTGTGTTTCAAATTCATTAATTACAAAAAAATAAAAAATAAAATAAAATAGAAAAACAATGAAAAAGATGATACAGGTTGTACAGAGTTGCTACCATAAAAACCTTGATTTGCAAAGCATTTTGACATGAACTCAACCAATTTGCAGCGTCCAATGTATTAGTGCAATAAAGTTAAATTAGCTATTGTTTTCCTTCAATGTACGCCCTGCATAAAAGTCAATTGACTTGTCATTATTTTTATTTTCATTGAATTGCATATTTCGATTCAAACAATAGAAAAAACGTTTCCATGGCATTTAATAAGTCTGGTATTGACATTGGATCAAGCTATTACCCCTGAAAAAGTGACTTTTCTTGTTTATTTCATGTGTTTGTGTATTTAAAAATTGATGGTAAGAACGTGCCTGAGTTTTTTTTATCTTTTGAATTACAACAAGTGTTTTTTTTACTTTATTCAACTTCATAAACGAGTAATTGGCATAGTGTAATATTCACAGTACGATGGCATGCTTATTGCTCAACAACGAAAATTGAAAAGCAATCTTTATTCATTACACGTATATGTTTTGCTCAATCTTAATAATAGTTTTCTTTTAATTAATGAGTTTGAAGTACAGAGCTTCTCCGATTAGTCCCATAATATTATTCTGGACAACTTGACTAAATGCGGTGGTAGAAAGAAGAGGAGAAAATGACAATACTAGTGAGGTTTAATTAAAACGTCTACCACTAATAAGATGTAAATTTTCAGTGTATTCAGAGTCATATATCAGTTTATACAAAACTGAAAGCCACAACCTAAGTATGCCAAATAGCGCCTCGATAATATCCTTAATATTGACTAATCCAAATAGTAATAACTACCAAAAAAGAAGCATGTGGATTATAAATTAAATACTTTCAAGATAACCAAGTTCATATTATAAATTGACATTAATTTTTTTTCAATATTTAATTCAAATTCAAATGTTATTTTAGAAAAAAAAGTATACAGAGACCATTGGGATTTTAAACACGTTTGGAGCAAAGTATTTCTGCACGGCGCATAACCTGGTAGTAGGGATTTAATCTATTCATGACACCTTGGTTGCACAAAGGATTCTTCTTCTGAGTGAAAGGTCTCTTAGTATACTTCTCTCCAGCAGGGCGTACAACAGATTGGATTTCATCAGAGCTAATCAAACGGGAAACATCAGGATTAGTCATAATATTCTCTGGTAAGAAATAGTTCTTTTTAAGATGAGATGGACTGTCGAATGTTCCGAATAAGTCATCCAAAAGAGAAAATGCTGCCTCTGTCCAAATAATAAAACGGCCAACGTGACCACCGGGAGCCAGCTGCAATACGTTCAAGTTTCTTACATTTACGAGTTCAATACCAGGAATATTACGGAAAGCATGAACAATACCATTGTCTTTTTCGTAGACAATAAGAGGACCGCGGCGCTGACGGAATCGGCGACCACGCATCTTTCCTTTACCTGCTCTTAATTTACGAGAGTCAATAACCTTTTGGACATCTTGATAAGCATTGATTGTCTTGAGAATATTAACAGCATCCTTAGTTCTCTGTGTATGTTCAATGGAGTTTTCAACCACAAGAGGTACTTCTTTGATATGACTAATACGATGACCGCGAGACATGACTAAGGAAGGAATACCAGATGCAGCCAAAGCAGAGACTGTAGCAAAGCGGCGATGACTAACATTAATCTTGAAGTGCCACTTGCGCCAAACTTTGGTTGGGCTATATGAAAAATAAAACATTAAAATACGAATTCGTGGCACTTATTTATTATTTCTTACAAACCTGAACATTCTTCCACCTCTCACCATGTTTCCAAATGCAGCTTGACCAGCCCTGTGAGTACCAGTTCCATTAACACGAGGAATTCTAGCTACTGCACGACCAGTTCCCCAGGATTCGGCTGATGTTCGTTCACCTGCCTTGTCAGAAACAGCGTAAGGCTGACGATTATTCTTTGACATATTAGTATGTACAAATCGAACAATATCAGGTCGAATAGGTGCACTATAAACTGATGGTACTGGAATAGTATTGGTGATTTCTACTCCATTGATAGAATATACATTGACAATTGGTCTGAGAGCAAGTGACATAATTGAGTGATTTCTAGTCTGAATTATTTTATTTTATGACAAACCATGTCTATTTAAATAGAATTTTTAAAAGTGAAATCGGATCTCCAATACGGAGAGTTAAGGATGAGTTCTTTAAAATGCTAAACAGAACTAGAACTAACCTATGATACATGAAGAAAAAAAATCCACGTTAATAAAGAATACTAATTGTCTTGGATGATTAAATTATATTATAAAAACAAAAATGGATTATGTTACACGATAGTTTGCTTATCAAACTAGCACATCATTATGTATCAATTAACGATTATCCTCTCTAAACTTTTGTTTCTATTTCAACTCTTCTTGTTTCAGAATATATAAATGGAAAAAAAATCTGATAAGAATTCAGGAACAGCAAGTATTTGAACCTTCGTTTGTCGGAAAGATGTTTTAGAAAAATCTGATAACAAAACATTTGGGTCCAGTCTCATATTCTTAATTCACTTTGAGGATTATGTTTTTAACACTTCTGGTCGTGTGATTTCTCGGTGCTCTTGACAATCGATTAGTAATATATTAATACTTTTTGTTTAAATTTTAAAACAAGTTTGCATATATAGATCTATGTGCTTTTTATTTTCTGATCTACCTTGTTGATTTATTATTCGATTTTATTTATGTATTGTGAATTATAATTTTGTGATCTCTTGGCTCTCTTTTTTATATATGTTGTACGGTCAGGTAAAATAAGGCTTCTTCTGTAATGAGACCATTGTTTATGTGTTACTTTTTCAAAAGAATGGATATGATTTGTGAATATAAATGGGAACAATGATTTTTTTGAAACTGAGGTAATTCAAAACGTGCGACGGGAAGATCTTTCAATTTATATTGTCCTCCATACAAAGTTCAACGCGCACCAGAAATGCATTGACCTCTTTTTATTTTTAAAACTCATTCTAATTATCACTTTTATTATTAATAACATTATTAAAAATTTATTATTTCACTTCGTCATCTGTTGATATTCATAAGCTTAAACATATAATAATTAAAGCAGCAAGGAAAAACCAAATCGACGCCAGTTCCCATTTTATACAATTGCAGATTTTGTGCTCAATTAGCTCACATGATTTTGTGATATCTAACAAAAAAAATCATATTCTTCCTGGCTCACTGTGTATATTAATATGATTTATCATTGGTACCGGGGACATATATTTTTCCTTTTTACTGATTTAAAAAGGTTTCTCTATTCATGTTTCTACAATGAGGGAAGTCAGAATACACTACCACATTAAATGAGAATCATTTTAATTTGTACAAATGCTTAAAAAGAAAAGCGTAGGCTACTTTATTATATCACTGTATTGGTATTATCTGTGCATTGTGTACTTCCTTATTCTTCTTCCTCATCTTTTTAGTAAAAAAAATAGGATATATATGTATATTAATCAAACTGTTATCATGTTCCTAAAGAATATTAGACTTGTACGACTTTCATGCTTCCCTTTCAAAAATGTCCCCATCACTGTCTTTTTGTACATATTCTTTCTCTTTTCTTTTATACAATTTACATCCTTCCTCTCATTTTTCTAGAAAAAAAATACCATAGTACCATAAAAAAAAATAGAAATGGAGCGAGCATATAAGATGGAAGAAAAACCAACATGGGGTGGTGATTTCGATGACGTAGAAGAATTTTCATTTATATTTAAAACATATAAAATGCGATTTTATGGCATCGTATTAATTGCATTAGCAAATATTGCTTCATCGCTGAACTGGCTTTCAGTGGCTCCTGTTCCAGATCTCGCAAATGAATATTTTAATAACTGCGGTCTTTCTACTATTAACTGGTTCTCGAATATTTTTATGCTGGCTTATATCATAGCAGGACCTGTGTCAAGCTGGGTTTATGACCGTTGGAGTATTAAAACCGGTGTATGTAGAAAATACATACTTATATGTGAAAATTTTGTTCTGGTACTGATCTACTGTTATCTTCTCCAATAGATTGTTATCGGTGCAGTTATACAGTCAATTGGTGCATGGTTACGCTACTTTTCGACATTCATTTCTAATCCCACTGGAAAAGTTGCCTTGGCACTTGCTGGCCAGGTACGGAATCAATAATAAACACATATCTGTACATTTAATAATCGTAACATCTCTTTAGGTTGTTTGCGCGATAGGTCAGCCGTTTATCCTTAACGTATCTACACCAGTAAGTAAAATACAAATATCATAGAACAACTGAATTACTTATTATTTCGCATTTCTTTACTAGTACGCTGCTTTATGGTTTAGTGCAGATGGTCGTGGTACTGCCAGTGTTGTTGGTGGATTAGCAAACTCAGTGGGTATGTTTCAGAAGCACTCTGATCTATGCTTCATTGAAACTCACATTTAAATTGACCTTAGGTATGGCTATTGCTGATTTAATCATTCCGGTTATCGTAACAGATCAGTCCAAGATTCCTTTATGCGTAAGTTATTTAATTACATCAGAATCAATTTGTTTTCTCATTTTTTTTTGTATTTTTAGTTTCTTATTATTGCTTGTGTTACTATTGGTATCACCTTGCCTACGTTCTTTATTCCCAAAAAGCCAAAAACTCCCCCTTCTTACAGTGCATCTTCCAAAAACAAATATGCTCTCACTTACTGGCAATCTTTTGTTAAACTCATTACAAATTATAATTTCTTAATCATAATGGTCACTTTTGGTATCCTTTGTGGTTTGGCTTCTACCTTAACCTCTCTCTTGACTCAAATCGTCACTCCATATGGTGTCTCTGTGGATGAGGCAGGTTATCTTGGTGCTGCCTTTATTGTTGCTGGATTAGTAGGTGCTTTTGCTACCGGAATATTTATTGATAAAACAGGTCGCCATAAATTGATCTTGAAGATCTTTGTTCCTATTGTCGGCTGTATGTTCCTCGCCTTGATCTTTGTTGGTAAGCATAGTACTCAATTAGACGTTGCACCTTTCTTCATTAATGTTTACCTAATCAATAATCTACTTTCTAAAAAATCTTAGTTAAGGAAAACGGTTATATTCCTACAATGATTATTTGTGTCATCCTCGGCTTCTTCACATTTTCACTCTTGCCTGTTTCTCTTGAGCTTAGTGTTGAATGTAATGTCACAAATTAATCAAAATTTACTTTTGAAAATTTCCTAATATTTTTAATTTTAACTAGGTTCGTACCCAGTAAGTGAATCTATTTCAAGTTCTTTCTTATGGATGTCCTCTCAAATTCTTGGACTTGTTTTCCTTGCATGCATGGATGCACTCCGTGACGATAATGGAAGCCCACCTGGTAACATGAAAAAAGCATTAATTATGGGCGCTGGTCTTTCTATGCCTATCATGATTGCCACAGCACTTTATAATAGTCCAAACAAACGCTTAGATTTTGAAGAAAGAAATAAGGGTTCTCATTAAATAGAAAAACAAATGGCAAACATGTATTTTCAAAGGGTTTAATGAATAAAGTCCCCTTTTTTTTAAACTATACAATGTACGGTATCACATAAATTTAAAAATTGATTTCTGTCTAGCTCTTTGAAAAACTCCAGTCCAGAAGCTCTTTCAATTGCCTTTAAATTCACCTGAAATCGACTGAGTGGTGTTTTACTAGGAATGGCCTGGTTAGGAAGCACAAATGCACCCATAATAAATGAGTTATCTTCTTGTTCTAACAAAATAATTTTAAAAAAATGGGTTGGTACAGCAACCAAAGGGATTTTTGATCCAATAACATCATATTCCATCCTATATTTTGGTTGAGGTCCAGTTTTAGTCACGTAATCATCTGAATCAAACTGGATCATGAAATTTGTAGAATCATTTTCTTCGCTTAGTCGTGGTAAAAACAATGGACCGGTATAAACATATACATCAGAGAAATTAGCTGTTAGATCACGACAAAAGCTCTCAAAATACGCCCAATCTATCACAATGGTTTAATGATTAGATTTATGTATCTCATTTTCAAATAAACATATACTTCTATACGCGTACATTGACGATTGAATCCTATTCCTATCTGAGGAGCAATGTTACTACCAAAGTTTATGCAGAGTTAATAGAATTGCTAATTTGTCAATGAATCAGTGAACAATAAACCTCAACAAAAAAGTTTCATCGAGCGCCTGCTGAGTTGAAACAGCATCAGCTGCTGGAGCCATATGACCACGATCGTAGCCGCTATTAGTGTAATCTTTGGTATAGACTCTAAAGAGCTCTGGTATTGTCATGTCTTCAGTGAACTTTGAATGCTTTCTTGATACATTTGTTCCAGCAGTCAGCGACTCCAAAGTCAAATGCTCGCCCACCCAATAAGGAATACGCTCTTTTCTGTTAAAAGATGCGGTATACGCCGCATGTTCAAGCAAATCATGAACTGGACCTATTTTTTTATTAAAGTTATATTGCTTATCTATTTTTTTTTGTTTTACTTTTGTTTGAGATAGTTACCAGGATTCCCAAATTTCAATATACTAGATTGAGTGTTTCTGTGTGGCAGATTAGTATTGCCATTAGGACATTGTACTTGATGAAAAGAGTTTGTGTAAAAAAGACCAAGGGCAAAACCGCCCAATAACCAGAAAAACTGTGAAAACATATGAAAGACAAGTGTTTTTATATAAAAACCTGTGATGGATTTATTTATTTTTGAAGCAAATTTAAAGCCATGTTGTGTAACAACTTTATAGGCTTTAAAGCAAAAGTCATTTTTACACTGTGTTTATCAAGTAATTGAGAATACATTGTAGAGTTTTCCATAGATATTAAAGACCAATGAATAATAGATAGGTGTTTATCTCTGTTTTTATTTTTTATTTTTTTATTTTTTTTATTCACGCATTTGAATGATTGATACATATCCTTAAACTGGTTTTCTATTTAATGATATTGGAAGATTGAGTGAAGCTTTTGGGAGCAGTATTTCTTACCTTTTTCCTGTTTTGTAGCAAATAAAATCAAAAGTACAATAAAAGATAGATCCAATAACTTGGAAATGGAACATTGGTATTACTATTATACAATGTTCCTCTTTCCAGGTTATATCGCATTACATTTTGACGCTCTTACCATTGGCAAATGTAGAGGAATACACATAAGTGCATATGTCAATATAGTGTATGAGTGAACTCAGATTTTAATAGAACCGAATGGCTATACTTACCACAAGGTGGGCTTTCTGCGTATCGCCATTTACTTTGAAAAAAACCAATTTCCTTTTATCATTCTTCCTTAAAACCATTCAATTATTTTTACCATTATGTGGAACAATAGACAGGCTTACATGCATAATACTATATTAATTAAGAAGTACCAAATGGGCTCTTCTATCTGAAAACAAGTATTGAAAAAAAAAGTGAAAATAATATCCAACTTATCGCAATAAACACATCATCATATCTCTTTTAGCGACTGGCTAAAACAGTTCAAATGCATAAATATGTATGTACTGCACTCCAGTTATTTTGTAAATAAGGTTAAAAAGTGTGGGTAACAATAACTTTTATGCGAAGCGTATTTTTTCAGTCGTAAACATTAAATCTATCTGACTTTCGAAATGACAAATACACCAACCAAAAAGATATTCAAACTAGAACACTATGGTATAGGTTTATAGTAGAGTAAACATGTTGAATAGCACAACAAAAACAGTAATAACTTTTGTGCCAAACTTGTATATTGGTTAATCGTTCAAAAAGTACCAGAAGTATACGCTTTTTAACTTTACGTTGTATCGCGTTTGCTCCTCTTTAAATTATAATCCCATACTTTTCTTTCTTTCGGTTTATTTAAACCCATATTGAATTCCCTGATAACTTTGTTTTAGAGTGAGAAAAAAAAATGAAAAAAAAAAATAAAGACAAACAAATATAGATAAAAAAAAATTTCTTGCTTCTTTTCTACATATTTGCCGATCACGGTAATATTTGTGTTCAGCTTCTTTAAAAGGTATTCTGATAATTGTAAAAAATTCATCACAAAACCCATTTATAATACTCTGACGAATAAGCCCGTTCAAAAATAGAGAGAAGAAATAAAAAAAAATATAGTATACTATTTTCATAAAAGAGAGGTATTTAATAAAACAGCCGGTAATTCTAACACCAACAATAGAAGCCAAGTATCAAAAACAATTTACATATCTTCTCTGTGAAAAAACACCTGTTGCACAGTGAAGGGTCACAAACGAAATTTGGTGTCGTACAATACTAGGTTGAACACCTGCTTTCCTTCAATCAATAATTATATACTTTCTCTTTTTTCTTTCTTTCTCTCTCTCTCTCTCTCTTCTTATATTTATTCCCTCATTTATTTTTCCTTATTATCCAAAACATATATATCCGCAAGCCGTAGCAAAAAATGGAAGAGTCAATTCAAATCGATGATATAAAAAAAGACAATGATATCGACACCACAGATGAAACACCTCAAGTTTTCAGAACATATAAAATTCGATTTTTTGGACTTGTAATGATTGCATTGGCCAATATTGCTTCTTCGATGAACTGGCTTGCAGTTGCACCAGTACCCGATGCCGCTAATAGCTATTTCGATGACTGTGGCCTCTCCACTATTAATTGGTTCGCCAACGTCTTTATGTTAACCTACATAGTGGCAGGTCCCGTTTCAAGTTGGGTGTATGACAATTGGAGTATTAAAACTGGTGTATGTGTAGACAAAGAAAGAAAGAAACAACTGGTCAATTTGACGTCTTACTTGTTTTACTTAAATTAGATTGTTATTGGTACAGTCTTACAAACTATTGGTTCTTGGCTTCGTTATTTCTCAACATTTATTAAAAACAACCCTACCGGGAAACTGGCTCTGGCAATGATTGGTCAGGTAAAATAGCACACATACCATATACCGCCTATCCATTCTTTTATTAACTTACTGGTCATTTAGGTGCTTTGCGCCATAGGACAACCTTTTATTCTGAATGCTAGCACTCCGGTAAGTTAAACTTCCGCCAATTAGCTTTGTAAACTGACAGGCTATTATTATATTATATATCTGTAGTACGCAGCTTTGTGGTTTAGTGCAAACGGCCGTGGAACAGCATCCATGATTGCCGGAATCTTGAACGCAGTAGGTAGGTTTGAAACATGCCATGATTTCTTAACAGCAGTAATTAAATGATTGTTTAGGTATGGCAATTGCTGACTTGGTCATACCTGCGATTGTCACTGACCCTTCTCAACTTCCCATGGGTGTAAGATTACTTAAATTGTCAATTAAATATGTTTTCTCATAGCATTAACTTTTTTATATATATAGTTCCTTTGTATCGCTTGTATTACCACCGCGGTTACAATTCCCAATCCTTTCATCCCTAAAAAACCTAAAACACCACCTTCTTACAGTGCATTTACTAAAGATGAGCGTACTTTATCTTTTAAGAAATCGCTATGGGAACTCTTTACAAACTACAACTTCTTAATCATTGCTATTTCTTTTGGTGTTTTATGCGGTCTGGCATCCACTTTAACCTCTCTTTTGACTCAAATCGTCACTCCATATGGTGTCTCTGTGGATGACGCAGGTTATCTTGGTGCTGCCTTTATTGTTGCTGGATTAGTAGGTGCTTTTGCTACCGGAATATTCATCGATAAAACTCGTCGTCATAAATTGGTTTTAAAAACCTTTGTTCCTGTTGTAGGATTTATGTTCCTTGCTTTAATATTCGTCGGTAAGCCTACACATAAATTATATTGATACCTTTATTTTTGCTTACCTTCTTAAAATCATAGTGAAAGAAAATGGATATGCAGGTATGATGGCGATCTGTGCTATCCTTGGATTCTTTACTTTTTCACTTTTGCCTGTCGCTCTTGAGCTTAGTGTTGAAAGTAAGTTCTAAATATACCTAATTTTGCTTATTTTGAGTTCTTACTTTAGTACTTTTTTTCTATATAATTACCAAGGTTCTTATCCAGTGAGTGAATCTATCTCAAGCTCAATGCTTTGGATGGCTTCTCAAGTCCTTGGTCTTATCTTCATTGCTTGTATGGATGCACTCCGTGAAGATAACGGTAGTCCACCTGGTAATATGAGACGTTCTCTGATTTTTGCAACCTGTTTTGCCATGCCTGTTATGCTTGCCTCTAGTGTCTACAATAGTCCAAATAAACGTTTGGAATATGAAGAGAGAAATAAAGGTCCAATCTCAGAATAAACCCACTGAAATTAATATCCATTCTTAACCTATCTTATATATTTATCTATTTACTTAATAATCAATTAATAAATTTTTGTTTTTTCTTTTTTTAAAAAAATCTTGCGTGAAGTGGAAAGAGCAAAATAGATAGATTTTAAAGTTTACAATAACGTTTTTTATTGAGTAGTTTTAATTCATGTAGAGAGGTAGCAGATTCATAATTTTGGCTTAAAAGATTTATCAAATAAAGAATATGACTTCATTGCCTTTAATCAAGATCCTCTTTATGCAAAGTCAATTACAATCTTAGTATTTAATTGATTCTTAATCAACTAATAAGAGTACGTCTCATTATATTCATGTTACTTTTATTTATTAAACACTATTTATCTGATTGATATGTGCATCATATGTGCTTGTACGATGTTTTCTTTATTTTTCATTATGATTGAGCCTCAGTATTGTGATAGTATAAAATTAAGTCACGTTACTAATGCTCTTGATAAGTTACATATAATTTATAAATTGGACCTTATCAATATGCTAGTATAATATATATATAATATATATATATACTTGATTTCTAGAATGTAATTACAGATTACTTTAAGTCAAAAAGCTTTTTGTCACGGGACCTTCGAGAATTCACATAGAGATGTATTGAGCAAATTGATCTCTTTGCCAAATTGTAAAAAACATAAACTATGACATAAATACGATGCTTTATTTAATAAGTATGGCGTAAATGACTTAGATAGAAAATTACACTTCATTGTTACGTTTCAGTTTGTAAGATCAAAGTTGATCTCCGATCGTCGTCTTTATGAAATGATGTGTATACGAAAATAAGCCTCCCAATTTCTTGAGAAAAACCGTATAAGAGAATCAATACTTAAAATAATAATAATAAAAGCATTATTTTTCATTCTAAAAATTATGTAATAGAATTGAACCCTACTGTTAGAAATGATTGGTATCTGAAACTCTATTTGTCGACGAAGCCGAGAGCCTTTGCTTTTAACTAATTTCTCCAAATATGGTTTTTTTAGTATTATTTTGAGTACACACGTATTGCTATATTATCTAGCAACTTTTATTGAGCTTTTATATGTTTATATCTAATTATTGAGGATAGTAATACATATATTCAGTAAGTAGGGTGATTCATTACGTAGATATCTACTTAATAAATCAAATAAATAAAAGATGATAATGGCATGATCTATTAAAAAACGTCAAGAAATTCAAAAAGCGCATAAAAGGCACTGCATTGCGCTCTTTTTCTTTTGATCGTGTCACCCAGTATTCAACGATTGGATCGGAAAATTGCAGCTCTAGAGATATATAAAAGAACACTCTTTCCCCAAATATAAATTAAATCAGTAAAATTTAACTATATTATTATTATTATTATTATTAAAAACTCATGTTTAATAGCCTATCCATAAAGAACTACTTTAAAGAAAGATTTATGATCAAACCACCAGTTAATGGTGATCCTAGATTATTAAATCCTCAATTTAAGTTTCTTATTATCTCATGCGCTTCGTTGGTGGCATGCACAGCAGGAGTAACATACACCATTTATTTTCCAGGTACGGAACTATAGGAAATTCAAAAGTGATTGGAATATTTATCATATGTATATATTTTCTAGGTATCCCTTATATTACTAATGACCTTCATGCAGAGCCAATCGATACTACACTTACAGCAGCTTTATATATGCTTTTCAATGGTATAGCTCCTGTAGTTTGGGCATCACTATCTGAAAAGTTTCACATTCGTCGCTTTATTATGCTGATTGCCCTGGTTATTCACATTTCAGCATCAATTGGTGCAGTTTTTGTTACCAACATTTGGACTTTGGTTGCTGTGCGCTGCATTCAATCCATCGATGTTAGTTGCGGTCAATCAGTAGGTAACTTCTTCAAATGGACAAATCAATAATGGATTACTGATTTGTAAATTTTATGAATGCCAAATATAGGCGCTGGTTATATTGCAGACCTTTATCTTATTGAACAGCGTGGTTCAGCATTTGGCCAATACATGTCTGGAGTAATGATCGGTAAGTAAAACTTTCCATTTATTTCTTTTGCTATTGAGTTAAAATAAATGGTAACTATTTTAACTCTTACTCATATCTAACAAAACAATAAATCATATGTATATAAACGTTTTTAGGTCCAATTATAGGTATATCATATAAGTTTATACAGTAACCACTGCATTTCTTCAATCTCTCAATCTCTACCACACATATAATACTACAGGTCCAATCGTAGGAGGTTTTCTTATCCTTAGCCCCCTTGAATGGAGAGCATCATTCTGGTTTTGCTTTGCATTTGGGCTTATGATCTTTATTGTATTTTTTTTATTTATACCTGAAACTTTTCGCGAAGATGCTAAATATGACCAGAAACTTCCGATGATAACAAGAGACATCATCCCCAAAGACATGATAGAAAATACTGAGGAGAAAATGGTATCTGATGCTTCCTCTACTGTTTCTACAGCTATAGATTCATCATCCGATGTGGAAAAGGAAAAAGATACCAAACCATCAGTAAAAGAAGAAAAATGTGCCAAAGAAAGCAGGAACAGAAAATGCTTTAACCCCTTTGCTCCATTTGCTTTGCTAAGACATCCTTTTGTGATTCTGCCTTCGGTTGCTGCTGGTCTCTGGTTTGGAGCCATGTTTGCAACAGAAGTCATTTTGCCTGGTGCTTTTAAAGATATTTATGGCCTTAATAGTTGGAAGACAGGCCTTACAAACATTGGCGGTGATCTAGGCAATATTTTCGGTGCAAATGTTGGTAGCCGTTTGTCAGACAAACTGCTACTTCGGTCACGTCGTTTAAGAGGAGGTGCCGCTAGAGCTGAAGATCGTATCACCGCCAATGTTTAGATTGCTGGTTTGATATTCAATCCCCTTGGTATTTTACTATTTGGCTGGACTGTACAACATCACTTAAATATATGGGGCGCCATCATCGGGTTTGGTATCCAATGCTTTGCTAATGTTCAAGTGGTGACTGCTGTCACGGCCTACCTAGTGGATGCCTTGCCTGGACGTGGGGCGGCAACAACAGCGTTAGTCAATTTTGTTCGCTTTTTGTTTGCATGCATTCTGACAATTGTATCCACACCAATGGTAGCTAAGCTGGGCGCAGGTTGGATCTGTACGTTATTCATGGGACTTGCCTATCTTGGTATGGCTTTTATCTTTATCATGAAGACCTGGGGCCCTTCTCTAAGAAAGTGGAGCGGTTATTAATTCGCAAACAAAATCTAGACATTAGCACCAGTAACAGTTTTAATTTAAATAAACCAGATTGATTGACAGTCACTAAATCGGGCTTTTTTGTATGAATTGCGTTTTTAGTGATTTTTAAGCGTCCTGGTTTTCACTTGTATTAATAAACAAAACAAATATATACAAACATGAGTTTCCTCCGTACTATTACTCGTACAGTAAGTTCATTAGTACCAGCCAGTTGCTTCATTAAAAGATAATATTCTTATTTATTTCGCTTATAATAGTCTGGCTTGTTGCGCCCTCTTGCCAACGTTCGTGCCTCCACAGCTGTCTATGCCCGTTGGATTTCCACCGAATTGCGCGAGCGTTTAGATAAGGTAGAGCTAGGCTTTATAAATAGCTGTTGGTATATTTACAAGTTTCTAAACTGGGCTTTTTTTCTTTTATATATTTAGGATATCAAATCTAACGATGTCGTGTTGTTTATGAAGGGCACCCCTGATGCTCCTATGGTAGGACATGAACCTTTGTACTCATTACCAGGATAGTTTATTAAATATCAAAAATAGTGTGGTTTCAGTCGTGCTACTGTTCAGATCATGCAAGTGCAAGGTGTTGATTTCACAGAAAAGGTTAATGCATTCAATGTATTGGACGATGAGGAGTTGAGACAGGGTATTAAGGAATATAGTGAATGGCCCACTATTCCTCAGGTGTATATTAAGGGTGAATTTGTTGGTGGCTGTGATATCTTACTCAACATGCATCAATCTGGTGACCTCGAAGATCTCTTGGTAAAGAGCGAGATTATTCCTCCCGAGGAAGAAGAAGAGAAGAAGGATTAAATTATTTGCTTATAAACAATAAAAAAAATGTGTATTTTTCATTTATTTGAGATGCTTTTTTTTTGTTAATTAAGAGCGAATTTCGCTGTTTGGACAAAAGTACGGATTTTGTTTAAATCCTTTGTTCCGTCTGTTTCCACACCAGATGAAACATCTACCATCCAAGGCTTGACTTGTTGGATGGCGTGTGCAACATTTGTAGGATCCAAACCACCGGCTAAAATGATGGGGAAGCTTTCATTGGTACTGAATTGATGTTGCTTATGGGAAACAAGTTTGGTGGCAATGCTCCAGTCAAACTTGACACCTTGTCCGCCTTGCTGATCAGAGGGGACGCCGGCGACTTTAGCATCGAGTAAAACGTACTGGTGGCTACCGGGCTGTGTAATATTGTTGATATGGCTATCCTCAAAGGTGTTGCTATCGATGTGGAATGCCTTGATGACGGGAACAGGTAAATAATGTGCTAGTTCTACGGCTTCTGTGCCGTGTAATTGGATCAAATCCAAGCCTGCAGTAAGTGCAACGTGGCTCATGTATTCAATGGATTGATTGACAAATACACCCACCACAAGAGGCTTTCTAGCGCGGCTTTCTAGTAGATGACGCTGAATTTGGAACCAATCCGATGATTTGGGAGATGTCACAGTGGCGGCTTGTTTCTTATCTAATGCACGGACTGCTGAAACAATTTCTGATGCTTTTTCTAGACTGACCTTACGCTTTGACTTTTCAGCAAAGATTAAGCCAATTAAGTCTGCACCAGCATTAGCGGCTTCGACAGCGGCATCCACAGAAGATATTCCACAGACCTTGACAAGTGTTTGCTTTGTTTCATCGGTACCAACAACTGGGTCAACCTTTTCGAAACCTAGTAAATCGGACACAAATTCCTTCAAGTTCCAGGCACGCATCAAAGCCTCGCCTACTAAGACACCATGTACACCCTGTTTGACATATACTTCAACATCGGGTCTTCCAGTAATGCCAGACAAAGCACACAATATAGTATCCTTGGGGACCATTTCCGCTAAACGGGAAGTAGTTTCCATGTCTACATCAAAGTTGTGAAGGTTACGGTTGTTTACACCAATTAATTTAGCACCCAAAGCGTTTGCGCGGGCCATTTCATCTGCGTTATTCACTTCAACCAAAGGCTCCATGCCCAGTGACTTTGAATAGACATAGAGGTCACGAAGAGTAGGCGCATCCAACATGGCCACAATAAGCAAAATGGTATCGGCACCGTAGAGACGACCTTCCAAGACTTGATAACGATCAACAACGAAATCTTTACGAAGTACACAGGGACGGTTAGGTAGGTGAGCAATAGCTTCACGGACTTGACGCATGTCATGGATGGTGCCGCGGAACCATTGAGGTTCGGTGAGAACAGAGATGACACTGGCACCCGCTAAAGCATATTGGAGCGCCTGTTCAGCTGCATTTGCCTTGATATCAATCTCTCCCTTGGAAGGGGACGCACGCTTTACTTCGGCCATCAATGCAGGCTTGGATTGACGGAGACGAGCAACTACATCTTGAAGAGGTGGTGCTACATGAAGAGCCAATAGTTTTTCAAGATCTTGGAATGATTGACCAGGAACCTTCTTGGCAGCTTCCATATCCTTGATACGCTGGGCATAGATACCAGTCAAAATAGATGGTGGCTTAGTCTTGGCATCTTCACCATTCGTTTTAGGCACTTCAGTAGAGGATGACTTTTTGGAAAGTACTCCGGCTGCAGGGTTTTCTTCCCAGGTGCCGCCTCTAAGATCCAAAAAGTTCTTTATCATGGCATCACCATTATCGCACAGAATACTCTCGGGATGGAATTGGACACCTTCCACGGTGTACTCCTTGTGGCGTACACCCATAACAATACCGTCATCAGTCGAGGCAGTTACCTCTAAAATGTCAGGCAAAGTAGAGGGCATACCAGCCAATGAATGATAGCGAGTGACGTTGTTATTCTGAGGAATGCCCTTAAACAGCCCACGGCCATCGTGCTTGATACTAGCGGTTTTACCGTGAACAATACTGCCGGCGTATGAAACAGTGCCACCAAAGACTTCAAACATGCACTGTTCACCCATACAGATACCAAGGATAGGCAACTTTCCGCTGAAATGTTCAATGACCTCACGAGAAATACCGGAATCAGTAGAGGGATGACCAGGGCCAGGTGAGATGACAATGTTGGTAGGATTAAGCTGCTCAATCTCTTCAATGCTGATCTTATCATTGCGGTGCACTACAACATTGGCACCTTGGGCGCAGAGGTACTGGTACACATTATAAGTGAAACTATCGTAGTTATCAATAAGCACAGTTGTCATTTTGAAGCAGGCTGGACTAAAGGGAAAAGTGCAAGGAGAGGCAAAATTTTGCAATGTAGCGTTCGGAGGTTTAATTGAATACAGGACAAAGTCTGAGTCACCCATTTCTACATCAAAACAAGCATGCATTTATAAATCAGTGATTTAATAGTGCTTATGGCACAAGTTCACCTATTGTGTTGACCGTATCTATCTATTCAATAGAAGCTGAGCCTTGGTTCACATAAATTTGCTTTATTATATCGTATTAATTTACACGGCAAGTACTTGTGTCGTAGCAATGTACGAGGAAGCCAAATGTTTATATATTATGATGTACTTTGAGCAGTGTAAATACATACATATATCTTTCATTTAGTATACTTTTACTCGGTCCTTGAGAGAGGGGGCCCGCCTCTTCTAGGACATATATTATTATGGCCGAAGATGTAATCATCACCGCAGTTTCTACATTTTATGCCCTTGTTGCTCTTTTTCACTCTTGGTGGAACTCTCTCGCCGGTCCTGGATGGCGGGCTTGGCTGTCGCTTTTGAGGCGGGGAAATTGGGATTGATTTGGGTTTAGTTACAGAGGAGCTCGGCGGTAGATGAGAAGATGGTGGAACTGAAGGAGAGAGAGGAGGTTGTGTTGGAGATACTTCTGGTGTCGCCTCCGATGGCGTTGTGTCTGTCTTTGCGATTTTAGGTAGAAACGAAATAGGTTGTGTGTTTTTCCCCGAGCCATTTTTTCTGTTACGCGGATCGTTGCTTGGCCAGCGTAGAACAAAAGTATCAGGACAAGTGCTTATGGAATGTTGGTCCTGACAACAAAGGCTACTTTCGGACTGCGTTGAATATATTGTGTGAGATATGCCGCTGTAACAAACAAAGTCGTTATCTGATGCATTGACGATATCAGCTGTGCGCTGTTGTATATCAGCGATTGTGTAGATAAAGTGTGCGCCGTCGTCAATGATGATTGTGGTTGAAAGCAGACTCGAGTAGTCACTGGGTATTATTGTTTTGTATATTTTAATAGCAGTTTGTTCATCGTAAAACAGCTCATCGATGTGTGTATTGAATACTTGATTGAATTTGTCTATAGACTGGCTGGAATCAAACTTGGTTTCCTTTACCGCCTTATCGATTTTAGGTCGACGTGAGGGCGGGTCGTATTTTTGCATTAATCGATGACAGACTTGCTTCCATGTGAATTTGAATCGATATAGATTATAGGCAATCCACTGCTGTCGATTGGACCCGGGTAAGCAATGCGGAAGTAGTGTGTCGTACCAGTCGTCTTCTTTTTTATGAAAGCCTTCCAAATATTGACAAAATTCATACACGCAGGTAAAGGGCTGTGACTTACAATTAACAAAGTCCGAGTCTGTCAAGAGCACAAAGTAGCGCATGCTATACTCCTCGACCTTGATTCCATACGAGCCAGGAATGGTGTCGCTGATCTTCTCTTTCAGCGTAATGGCAAGTGGAGCCTGTTCATTCTTTGGTGTGTCTTTCCATTTCATAAAAAGAGTAATGATCTCGTCTCGAGAGTCTCCGTCACCGTTCTTTTCCATTCTTACGATAACAATAATAAGTGCTGCTGTTATACACAAGTAGAAATACTGCTTTTTTTTAAATAAAAAATATAGTCACACACTACTTTTGACTTTTGACAACTGTTGGAAAGTTTTTGAATTGGCTCCATGAATTGTCAGTAGCGCAAGAAGCTGCGTCATCGATTTTCCTAATTTGGCAATATCTAGCTTCATATTTGTTGGTTGATTGCTCTAACAGATGATTGATTTGTTCAGAGTGAGTAGCTTATAAAGAAACGTGCGAACATGTGACTGATAAAATGGCCCTATATCTTCGTAATACAAACCTTATTCTGCTGCGTTGAGGACACCGTATTAGGATGGTGACATTTTAAGCTTGGAAAAGAAACGGTGCACTTCCAATTTGAGAATGACAAGAACCACGATTTTGCGCGTAGCTTTGGAAAGACATTGATAAATACTTGACTTTCTAGTTAAAACAAAGAAAAAGTGTATATTTGTGTAATCTAAGACATTCAATTTAAAAGGCCTGTCCAGACTCTAATTGATGTTCTACAAGAAACTGTGATATATAAACCTCTGCTTTTCAAGAAGCGTCATTGTATTTTAAAATGCACCAACTGTAGTTCTTCCATACTTTAAACGCCTTGGAATAGACATGTAATGGCTTGCAAAGTCATGATTAATACTGCGCAAAGCATTTGGCAAGGCCCTAGACGCCCAGGGATCTTTCGACACCCACCAAGACCAGTTAGACAACCCGCAGGAGAAAAAACCCTATTATACCCGTATTTTATTATCGTTACATCAAGAATATGGTATATATTGCTTTAAGCAGCGTGTATAAAGGTATTGCACCATCTGGATGGGAACTCTTGGTTTATGCCCATGTGTATCCATATATATATATAAACTACATTAAATAACACGCTTTCTATTTTAGAAATGTTTGAGCTTGGTAGTGTGGCCATTGCATTCATAGACATTAAATTGCCCCCTTATAACAGGACCGACTTGTATCACAAATTAAGAACACTACTTTGTGGCGCTGTTTTTAATATCAAAGACAAGCGTTTGTTTGGAAAACCTATACTAAATGGAAATATTAATCATCAAAATGGTACTATGCGAGTAGCAAACTATGGTTGCTTGTCCTAATAGAAGAGAACTTCCATCTCCAAATATCAAAAAACCAAACGCTAGACGGATTAAAAAGTCAGGGTCTCTGTCTGAAATTTAAAAAATTAAACCTCCATCACTATTTTCTTTTTTTGAACAATAACGCGTAAAAATAGAACACGACACCATAAACAAACAGCCGTTTGACTATCATACAATTGAAAGGAGAAGAAAAAATAACCACTTTGCTTTCTTTTATTCTATTTTTTTTCACTGTATTGTGGGCAGTCTTATCAAAGCAAAAGAGTTGTGATCTTAAAAAGAAAATTAAAAACAAAGAAGTCAGTTGATCTAGACGCCGATTGTAATACAAAGGAGAATGATGAAACAATTATCATGCTAAAATAAAAAGATATAAACACGTAATTTTTTTTTTCATTTTTTGTTTTACCTCTTTCTCTTTCTCTCTTTTGCTTTGTTTTATTAATAATATTAATACAAAATGGCATCACCTTCGAATGAAAACTTCAGCTTACCAACCGAAATAGTTGAGCCTGTAGCACGTAAGATATAGATATAGCCATTCGTAAATAATATATGTATTTATTTGTTTATAATAAACAGCTACAAGCGGAAATGTTGAAAGTGTAGTACCTACTATTGAAAAGCCTGATGCACCTGCTACCCCTCCTCCTTCTGCTAAGCCTACCAAGGTAGCCGAAGAACCAAAAGGTTACTCTTATACATCACCCAAGATTGATTTCGAAAAAGGCAAGTATAATAGATAGATGGAGAAGACAAGGGGGTATAGGGAAAGCGTAGTACTCTTATTAAAGTGTTTATATTTTAAATTCACGTACAGACCCTCCTGGATACCTTAAAGCCAAGGTTGAATCTCTTATTTATTGGGAAAATCCAAAGAAAAGTGCTATTGCTCTTGCAAGTTCTCTCACAGTTCTTGTCTTGACTCAATATTACTCTCTGTTGCAGATTATCGCTGGCGTATTCACACTCGTGACTGGTTTAAATTGGGTTTATGTAAACACACATAAGCAAGGTCAGCGCTTTATCAGTGGTAAGGCACCTGAAGCACTTGTCAACCCTCACAGGTAAAATTTAAATTACAACAATACAAAAGCAATCTTTGGTGTCTAATATTTGTTTTATATAGTGGTCGACTTGAAAACAAGGGAAGTTACATACCCCGTGATCGTGTTTTACGCGGTGCTCATGTTACAGTCGATGTAGCCGAGGCCATTACCCAACAAATTACAAAGCTGGTATTGATCGAAGATAACTGGAGATCTGCTATTGCATTTGTTGCTTCATACTTTGTCTGGACTTTGGCTAAATATGTATCTACAAAATATCTTATTGGTTTCTTCGTTGTTTCTGCTTTCTCTTTCCCCCGTTTATATCTTCAGCATCAGGAAGTGATTGATGGTCATGTGGAACAACAAACAAAGAACGCTAAAGCTTTACTTGAACAGTACGGCGGCGTTGCAGGTCAAAAGGCACAGGAATATGCAGCACAAGCTAAAGATTTTATCATGAAGAAAACTTCAGGTGCACCTGTTGAGAAGAAGGTTGATTAATTTTGTAACACTCTCTTCTAAAGAAAATAAATATAAAAATATGGAATAAAAATGAATATTTACATAATGAAACTTTTATGCAAGTTTATCTCCTTTTTTTCTCTATCATTAAAATCTACAAAGTTCTTGGAAGCTGTGTAAATGCTATTCGTGAATGTTCACTATTTGCATTTTAAAGTTTGACTGAGTATTAAATTCAAATGGGATAAAATCGATTGGGTAATTGCGATCACATGAAAATTACTTGTTTACGGTTACCTAGAGACAGATATATCTGTTCTTTCTTTACAAGCCACATTATTATGGATAACAATCTCTATTGAAACAAAAAAAATACTGAAATAGTTTATACAGCTTTTAAAAACTACGCTTTTTGTTGGAAACGGGCAACAAAAAAAATTAAAAATACAATGCTCGGAGAAATCCCGTGTGTGTGACTAGGCCGTGCCTATTGGATCCATGCTTCGGTTATAGATCCTCCTGATCCACTTTGTTTATAAATAATTTCTAATCGTTTTAATAAATCTATATGGCAGACTTCATTTAAAATACTTATAGTATTGGTTTTTTCCAATCGATTTGCGCATCTGATTTTTTTTTTGTGCATTTTATTTTTTTTATAATACAAAATATACATGTATGCGCAAATATCAGTACGCAAATTTTTTTGTCCGACACGCAAATAAAAAAATTAAGTACGCAAAAAAAAAAATCAGATGCGCAAATCGATTGGAAAAAACCAATATATCGATTCATATCCATTCAGGAACACAATAATAAACTATATATGCCAACTACTATTGTTTAGCCACACTAAAGAAACCCATGAATAGCTACAGTAGTTCCTCGATAAACTCAAATCTAAAGGGACCACCAAACTGGCGAATCTAACAAAATGTGGATTTATCGCATGGTAAAATCATTAGGATATCACTATAATCCGAAAAGATTTTGGGAAAAGCAGGTGCTTTGGTACAGCTGTTGCTTCATACTAAAAGCATTTCCAACCTCAAGTCAAATAGTTATTTTGGTCATATCTATACCATCAATAGTGTAAACTCCAACAATAATACCAAATTAGCACTACCAAAAACAGCTATAAAAAGTTATAATGAATCTTCTTAATAGTAAGCTCTCTAAATCATATTTCGATAACGTTTCTTTGAAAATTCAGAGCTAACTGATCGATTTTAAGTGCAAATATAATCACGGTTTTGCGGTGCGGTCCGTGCTTACAAAATGCCAATGGTCTAATCTTACTTATCATTCAATTATTCTTAAAGTCATATTGTCAATTCTATCTATACTCAATGTCACATAAAAGGAAATATATATTTAAGTTGATCTTTATTTTATACTCCTAATGAATAAGCCTGTTCTCGTTCTAAGCCTATTTCTTAAACCCTGATGGTTGCTTTTTCCTCTTTTATAGTGATAGCAGTATTTTAAATGACATTTTGAATTTCGTATTTATAACCACATGAATTCTAAGCCTCTGGAGTAACATAAAAATATAAAAACGTTATAGTGAAGCTCTAATTCAAATGAATGAGAACAGCATATGTGTAAACCAAGATCACATCATTCTCATTCTTGATGTGCATGTGTATCAAATATTTACACTTACACAGCGATTTTTTTAATAATTAAAGGACATCTGTGCATAGGTAGCTGTATCAGATGGTGCGGCAATAAAAAATGGCATGGGTCTTCCTCACGGGTATGGTTCACGGGTATGGTTTAATCACGGGTATGGTTCATTCACGGGTTGCAAAATGATCTCCTTATTCTTCTTAAAATAAATATTTAGTCTTATTGAAATTCACAGGTTACTTTTTTGACTGAAAAGAAATGAGGTTTACCTATTTCTGGTGCCATGGCGTCGATACCAAGGGGTATGTGTATTCAGCAGATACGTTTGTGCTGCATGAAAATTAGAATTTTAGTATAAAAAGGTTTTTACTTATCTTCCCCTTTTCTTTTTTTTCCCCTTTTATTTTAACTACAAATACATAAATACAAACATTCATAATTTTCAACTAAAGCAATAATAGCAAAATAAAATGAACCAAAAGACATCATACCCTCCATTCACTGTTCCTCCAGGCTTGAAGTCCTCTGATAGTTTCAGTTCATATTCGTTTTGCCCTAAATGTGGTGTAGATATAACTCAGTTTTCTCATGAAGATCACTGCCCTCAAGCGAATTTGAAAATGAAAAAGGGCATCTTATAACAAGCTTTCAAGTACCAGTCAAACTTTTGGCATTATTCATATCATACCTATACATATTCTTACCATTCATTGTAAAAACAAAATAATACATATAAAAACAATTTAATATTTGCTACTCATTTACCCCCCATTTCCATCCTCATTCTTTTTGTACGTATATCTAATAGTAACTTGCACGGTAAAAAGCTAAACAAAGTAGCAAAAGCAAAATGTACGATAACTTTAAATATTGATTTAGTTTTTTTTTACAAGTGTGATATCATTCGACACTAAATTATTGTTGTAGACGCATTTGTATTTTTAAATTGTTTTAATCGCGCTATTTATATCTCGCGTAAGATAAGCTCGGCCTTTTGAAAGCGGGATTGTTTGCTCAAGTATTTTATCCATCCATAATTTTCTGGTTGAGTCATTGGCTACCACTAACGTGGTTAAAGGTATAGATCCGCCAGGATGAAAACTATAGAAAGTGATTGGATAACCTGCGAATTGCCCACTGTTCTTTCCTAATATCGTTAAATTTTGGGATTGGAGTTAAAAAAAGCTGGCTTTTTATATATTTGGAAAAAGTATATTATAAACATACCTGGCGGTGTAGTTGATACAGATAATGTGGCTAGTGGGATTGGCTATGGTATCGGCGTTAACAATAGTATAATAACCAATATTACATAAACTTATTTTACCTTTTGAATCACTTTATAATATTCAACTTGATCGTGGTACTTTATTTTTGATAATACCAAGTAATGATCAAATAAGAATACTTGAATTTCCAGACCGTTTTCAGAAGATCCTAAATTGCTTTTTCGCTTCATCTTTCCTCTTAAAATAAGTTGTCTTTTTGGATCCAATAATTGTAAATCCTAGTAACCACATCATTAGTTTTTGTTTTACATATTATATAATTATTTACATACATATCCTTTGGGTAGGAGTAATCTTGAGCTCAGCTGCTGTAAATGGAACCTATTATCTGATAATCCAACCTGTATATTTAACTGAACTAGTATTTGGGTTATAACATTCATTGCTTTTGGAATCAACTCGTAGTCTTCGTGATCTTTTGGTGTCAATTGATGTATTTCATTTAGTAATAGATTATATCTTCCTAATCTTGCGGTGGGTTTGGTAAGATAGCCATTTAATTCTAGCCTACGTGATTCAGGCTGACGTTCCAATTTCTATAATAAATAAACTAGTGTAAATATGATTTTTAAGTATTCGATCTTTTAAATATATATATATATATACCTCGACAAAATGTTGAAATTTCGAATTATTTTTTCGTTCAAGTTCGTATTTGAATTTTCCAAATATTTGATGTGCACCATAGCTGATAAAAGGGGTAAAATGCTGCGCGTGAGATAGAATGATGTCACCAATCATGGGTATAACCGAGTGCTGGTTTTGACATGAGCGTAGATCACCTAATAATGACTCGCTGACATTTTCAATTTCAGATAAGTTCCAAAAAACCTCATGAATGAACTCGTGTTTTTTATTGTCTGCTATGATATCACCACACAAAATGGGGTTAATCCAAAACTATTATTGCCTATAAATAAAAATTGTGCATGACTCCAAGGTATTTAAAAATCTTACATCTTGCATATACTGCAGATCTTTTCTAAAGTCTTCCTCTGTATAGATTAGCTCGTAAATACACTCTTGTCGTCTTTTTTCGACATCTGGTGTACGAATAACTACATTTAATGGTACTGAATATCTCCATAATTTCCTCTCCTATCATAATTAAAAAAGGCAAAAATGGGTTATAATATAAATGGTTAATGCGTTTTTATTATTTACCTTGCGACGATTTTCTCCTCTTTGTTGGGATTTCTACATATTTGTATGCACATATTATAAATTAAAGATGATAATTTAAAAATAAGCAAAGTTACCTTTTGTGTTTTATTTGGACAACTGATACTATAGCATGGACTTTGGCGAGTACAAGTAGGTGAATAACAGTCTGTAAATAATGTCAAAACTCCGCTTATACTAACAGATTTGTCAAAGGAGGTCTCTAAAAAATAGCATTAATGGTCTGATTGAACTCATAAATAGCTGTCCTACCTAATCTGCGATTAGCCTTTTTTGACAAAAGTGGAAGATCGTCGTATGGCAAATTTTCGCTTTTCATGTGGAACTGATAAAGTGTATCATTATCACATAATTTATACTCATAGTTGACGTGGTGAAAAAATTCCTGGGTAGCAAGTGACTGTCCCACCGCTAGAGCCGACACTCGATCCTTAGTTTGAAGAATACCGACTAGACAAGTCTTGAACAATAAATGTTATTTTCTGTTATACGATTTTATAAATTGTTTCAGTCTTACCACAACATCACTTCCATAAAATACATGGTGGTAGTTGATCCCATACTTTGAACAAACATTTTTTACTTGAACGATTTTCAGTAATTCATCCGCGACATAGGAAAGATATGCAGTGCATTTATTCTTTGTTTTGGTATTCGCTCTATTATTCTTTTTTATTGTTCCTTCGTTATTTCGTTTGTTATTACTGCTTGATTGTATACGAGATAATACACTTTTCAATCTCGTTAATGGTTGAGGAACGCCATTCCAAGAATGAGATAAAATCGCTTCTTCTTTTTGATAAAATGATTTAGACATACTACTTTGGTCGGATTTACTGGGCCGGAGGCGTCCTAAAAAACGATTTGTGTTAGATAAAGTACCCTTCATATCATTATTTACTTTTATCCTAATATTTTTTAATATGAATTACCCATAAATCGCTGAACTGGCTGTTTTGGTTGTGGATCCAGTAGATCATCTTCCTCCTCTTCCATCAGAGTATTCATAGAGAAATCTGTACTACTTAACGTGATGGCAGAATTTAAATTATCGGGAGAAGCATCAGATATATTTGAATGGTAGTTAATTTGAATGGATAGTGAATGATTTGGCTTTGGGGATTTTATATTATTTAGTGTACAGGCTGAAAGAGTGGGCAAAGGTGCCTCATGTGATAATTGGCTTGCTGACAAAACTTCTGGTTTTTTAAGCATCAAAGGAAAGTTGAGACTGGAATGGCGTTTGGGTGAACGTGGGTTCTTATTGTGATACTTGTAATCACCATGCGGCTCATCAGATACTGATTGTCTTCTATTTTGGTATACTTGTAGGCTTTGTCGCCTAACGGGTAAATTCTGCTGGATATATGAAGATTTGATATCAGGTGATATGAACTTATCAAAATCAATTATATCTTCTTCCGAGGAAATGACAAAAGATCTTCGATAAGCTCCTTGGTGTTTATATGGACTTCCTTCTTGCAATACTAGAAATTGACCATTGGACGATTTACTTTCAATTGGCATCGAGATATATTGATCTTTGTTTTTTTTGGAATGAAATATATAAATAGAAATGAAAAAGATGAGAAAATGAAGTTCAAAATGAAAACTAAGAGGAAATGAAAGAAAAGGAAAAGAAAAGGAAAAAAAGGAGGTGTTGGTTAACCCGGGTTATATCAGAAGAAACGACCGTGTCAAACAATTAAGTTACCAGTGACAGGTATTAAAATCAATATAATTTCATCATAGTTACTTAAATAAGGAAGAACCAAAGGTTTAATTTGTTCGGTGCTTAATTTTTTATTGGTCTGCATTTCGAACAAACAACAATATTTCAGGTATCTAAAATAAGTCTATTCCTTAAAGGAGTGACGACAAAATCACATAAAATGATTATAGTTCTATTTATGACCGTTATAGAAGAAATGTTAGTTTAGTAAAAGAAAGGAAGAGTTAACAGTTTATTTGCCACACTCACTTATATTATCATAAAATAAATGACCATATAGTCAATCAATCAATTTACTATAGATGTGGCAGTATAATTTAATTTCAGTGCCAACAACCAAATAATTTCTTGCCTTTTCATTCCTTCCTGTTGTCCTTGATTCTATTGTGATTTCTTATGTTGTTATGCCGCTTTAGTAAACTGGTCTTCTCCTCCACCTCCCTTTTCTTAATCCAGCACAAATTAGTTTGAACAAGTATTGCTTCTACCATTAGTATTATTTATTGGTTATCGCATCAAACAAATAAGTTTAATAGTATGGTATAAATTTTTACTCTTATCCTTTCGACTTTTAAGAGATATTAAATAAATTACTCCTGTTTTTGCTGAAACATATCGCCGTCACTTACCACTTGATTGAAGAACATTGATTTAAGTTCCGCAATTTGTTTTGGCGTTGTGAAATTGCATTAAGATGGGCTTTGTCAACGTAAGAGGGTCTATATACTCTAAAATTTATACCGGGAATTTTGCGAATTTATTAGATATTCTCAGGAACTATTTAATAAGTATATCACATTGATGATGCCGTAGTGTACAGCCACCAGGCACGCAGGGTCACTGAATTATAAAAACGAACACCTTCCAGTTATAAATGTACAATATTTTTTATTATTACAGCTGCAACATATGAGGCAGGCGAACTAATTTTCTGGGTAAATAAAAATTATGCATATCATACTCTGTATCTTTTTTATATGTATCCTCGGCTCAATTGCTTGTGTTAAAGTGAAACAATAGTACGATAATACCTAGGCTCATCTCTTTGTCGATTATTTTCCATAGCAGCTAACTCATAATGCATTATAATTTTTTTCAATGATTTCATTTGGACCCCAAATTCTAAATAACATATATAAACTCACGTCTTGTCAACATCGCCTATCTTAGTACGCTACACTCTTATATAAATCATTTCGAAAGGTTCGAACTATATGCTCAGCATTTTTTACATCCCCAACTTAAACGACGAAAAACGTTAGTTCTGTATCTTAAGCTTCAAGTAATAACAAGCTCACACGTTGTAGTGCTGAATTCTCAAGTTTCTTCGAGGTAAAAAAAAGACAATTTTACATTACGTAATACTTGAAAAAAATACAATTGTTTTGCACAGGCGTGTGCAAAAGTACTCCAGCGCTTAAATAGTTGATAGTGTTTGCATTATGACTTTAGTAAATAAGATTACTCTTTTGATTGTGTTAATTGTCACGTTACTGTGATATTTGACTTGTACAACATGTAAGAATATTTATCACATACTATTTGTTCACATGCTGACTAATTCTTTCTCCACTATAAAAGTACGGCTGCTTGATTATTTTTTCTTTTTCTTCTTTACCCCACTTTTTAGCGATTTTAAATAATATGGTTGCTGTCACACTTTCAGAAACACCAAAGACAGACGTCAAATTCAAGTATGGTTTAGAAGTTAAGAATGTTACTTTACCCAAGCCAGCTGAAAATCAGTCTCTTATCAAAGTACAAGCTGCTGCATTAAATCATCGGTAAAGCATATACCCACACTTGTAATTACATATTATTAATCAACAATAATATCATATTCAAAGAGATGTTTGGATTTTAAAGGGAATGTATCCTGGTATTGTGATGGAATCTATTTTGGGTTCTGATATGGTAGGTATCATTTCTAAGAATGGTACCAAAGAGTGTCCTGTCGGTACACGCGTTTTAGTCAATCCAGGTACTGGTTGGGACTCTGATGAAAGAGGACCTGAAGGTATCTACGGTATACTCGGCTTGCTTCCATTTGCTGGTACATTGGCTGATTCTCTAGTCATTAATAATGAAGAAATTGTTCCTTGTCCTGAGCATCTTACTACTTCAGAAGCTGCTGCATTATCTTTGGCTGGTTTGACTGCTTATAGGTAATATAACTATATGAAAAAGTTAAAAAGAAAAGAGTATACTCATAATAACAACAAACATATATAGAGCTTTGTTTACAAAAGGTCTTGTAAAAAAGGATGAGCATGTTTTAATCACTGGTATCGGTGGTGGTGTTGCGTTATTCGCTCTTCAGTTCGCTGTTGCCATTGGTGCTCATGTTTATGTCACTTCATCCAGCCCTGAGAAGATTAAACGTGCTATTGAGTTGGGTGCTAAAGGCGGAGTTAACTATAAAGACGGTAATAAAAAATACCTATGAAAACGAAAGATCAAAAATAGGAAAGAAATGGAAAATTGACAGAACGAATTCTAACCAAATCACTTTTAGAAAACTTTGGTGCAGAAATGAAAAAGTTATTGGGAAAGAATCAGTTATCTGCAATTATTGATGGTGCTGGTGGACCTTTATATAGCATTTATCCCAGGTTTATGAGAACTGGTGGCATTATCGCCAACTATGGTCAAACTGCCAGTACAAAGGGTGTTGGTTATACCATGGGACATGTATTGAAAAACATTGACGTGAGAGGCTCTACCATGGGTTCAAGAAAAGAATTCAAGGATATGGTCAAGTTTGTAGATCAATATAAGATCAAGCCTGTTGTGTCCAAGGTTTGGCAGGGATTGGATAGTGCTTCTATTGACAGTGCAATCACCATGATGAGGTAAAACAATGATAGTGTTTTAATAACTTCTTATTTACTCCATCTTTATACATAATAGCAATGGTGATCAATTTGGTAAGCTTGTAATCGAAATTAATCCTATTTCGAGTCCCAAGCTTTAACTGAGTGGATGTAGAGATGGATACCATTAGCGATAGTTATAAAAAGTCTTGATACTGTAACTCTCTTCTCCTATCTAAATTTACTTAATATGCTGATATATAATATAGCAATACAAATAAACATTTACGTTATTTATTAAGTAATGATGGAGTAACATAATACTCAATAAGTAGAGGAATATATTTAACATATGATGTGTGAAACTTTAGATAATAAGTTGACTCTCAATCTCAAAAGATCTCAGGGTTACGAACAGAATTTGAAACGACAGATAAGAATTATTAGTTGGTGAAATTCTTATTCAAAGATCCCTCCTCTCCTTCTCAAAAAATAAATCAATCAATGGTTTTAATGCTATCGATATATATTATAAATAAGAATGTTTCTAATACTTTATTATTGTTTTTTTTGAAAAATAAATACGAAATAAAAAACGTTTTTTTTTTTACACTATTACAAAAAAAGAGGCGAGGTCTTTTTTTTTTTACTTTTTAAAGATATATGTATGTACTGGAATCAATATAAATGATTTTTTCATGATTTTTTGTTTAGTTGGCTTTGGGTTGAACATTGACACGAGCATTGACACGGCGAGGATCCAAAGTCTCAGGATCCAAGGAAGGCAAGAGGTAAGAAATATCATCCCAAGGATGTCTGTAAAGACCCTGCTTAAGGCGCTTCTGATCCAAGTGGTGACCAATGAAACCAAGAGAACGTCCCAATACGAACAAACCGTTCAAAGTACCAATACGCATGTATTCTTCAGCTTCATCGTGAGTGAAAGCACCAGATTCACGCAAGAGATCAACAAAAGAGACAGCGATACAACCATCAACGTTCAAAATCAAATTGTCCTTCTTGCTAGTGGTGATTTCTTCAACCTTGAGAGCATAATCAAGGATAGGAGTGTTGGGGAAGTTCTTCTTGACATAGTCCTTGACAAGTTCAACACGCATATCAGGGTTGGTACGAGACTTAATCTTGTGACCAATACCAGGAATAAGCTTGTTAGCCTTACGCATGGAGGTAACGAATTCACGGGGAGTTAAACCACTGTCGTAGGCCTTGGTGAAGTTGGAAGCAGCACCATCAAGAGCACCACCGAAACGCTCACCAATAGTGAGAAGACCAGAAACAAGAGAGGAGATCAAATCCTTACCAGCACGGGTAGTGATAATGGTGTTCATGGCACCAGAGACAGCGGGTCCGTGATCAGCAGTCAACATCAAGACCATTTCAATAAACTTACAGGCATAGTTGGGCAATCTACGCTTGAACCACAAAAGGGAAAGAACACCACCAATACCAATATCCTCCTTGAAAACATCAGTGATTCTCATACCAGCGTACAACAATTCCTGTCCACGATCATCGACAATAGTGGAAACGAAGCTGGCAGGCTTACGAACCAAACCTAATTCCTGGGCCCAAGAATAATCAATAGGGATCTTGGGGACCTCAGGCTCGGCTCTAGGGTGAATAACACCGTCCTTGACAAGCTTGTTATATGTCTCTGCAAGAGCCAAAGGCATCTTCTCGAAAGTATCAGGAACAACAATACCAGCAGCGCGCATAGCATTGTTCTTGGCATCAGCAGTTTCCAAATCAGAGTTGGCCATGGAACCGGCGTGACCGAATTGGACATCAGTAGTGAACATCTTGGCACAAGTACCGATACTCCAAGCAACAATAGGCTTCTTGATGGTACCGTTCTTAACAGCTTCAATAACACGGTATTCCTCAACACCACCAACCTCACCCAAAAGAACCATCATCTTACAGTTAGGGTCCTCTTCATAACGCAACAAGTGATCAATGAAAGTGGATCCAGGGTAACGATCACCACCAATAGCAACACCTTCGTAGACACCATCAGTAGTACGGGAAATGATGTTGTTCAATTCGTTGGACATACCACCAGACTTGGAAACATAACCAACGGAACCAGTTCTATAAAGCTTGGAAGAAACAATGTTATCCATCATACCACCAGTGTTACCAATCTTGAAACATCCAGGCTTGATACCACCGACAGTGGCAGGACCAATGACGAGAACATTACGCTTCTCAGCTTCATGTAAGAGTTGACGGGCACGGCGTTCAGGGACACCTTCAGCAATAATAGCAACAGCCTTAATCTGGTTAGAGTAGGTGAAAATTTCACGAGTGGATTCATAGACAGAACGGCAAGAGGCAAAGTTAACAACAACATCAACCTCAGGGAACTGTTCAACAGCCTCTTTAAGGGAGGTGAAGACAGGGATCAAAGTTTCCTTAGTACCCCAGTAGAACTTCTGCACGTGAGAACCACCGAAAGGATAAACCATGGCAGCGACAGAAGGAGTTTCACGCTTGCACATGAAATCAAAATCGAGCATACCTTGAACGGCACGGGGCTGCATACCGTAGACAAAAGCACGGGTCTTGGAGGTGAAGGGACGGTACCACTCAGCGGTTTCCTGACCATGTTCGGGGAAATAGGTCATACGATCGTTAGGGTTGGTAGGAGTCTGGTTATCTTCAGCAATAGTAAGCTTAGGAGTGTTGGCACCGGAGGGGGTGGCAGAACCAAAGATTTGATCTTGGAACAAGTTGCCAGAAGAAGCATTCTGGTTGTTTTGGGTAATGTTATCAGAAGCCTTGCCTTCCAAAGCCAAAGGAACAATTTCAGTGATGTGAGTTTCAGGACCAAAGACTTGGATCTCAACACCGAGAGTCTCACCCAATTGGCGCATGGCACGAAGACCTTCTTGGTAGTTGGGACCACCACGACGGATGAAAATACGAACCTTGTGGTTAATGAGAGGTTGCTTGAACTCGGTCAAGGCGCGAATAATACCCTTGAATGTAGTGGCGACGTTGGTGAAGTTGGCAATACCACCACCAATGAACAAGAGCTTACCAGCAGGATTGGCATCACCGCGAGTCATTAAATCCAAGATAGTCTTGGCATATTCGTAGGTTTGAGTTTCAGTGGGAGCACCAGAGTATTCACCATAGTTGGCCAATTCGTCAGCAAAACCAAGGGCGGCAATAGCATCAGAGTAGACGACGGAAGCACCACCACCAGCAACCATGGTCCAGATACGGCCCTCACGGTTGAGAACAGTCAACTTGAGAGAGGCACCAGTCTTACCATCAAGTTCTTGAATATAAGCTTCCTCACGAGTCAATTCACGACCGAAAGGAGCAGGGAATTCCATAGGAGGTCCCTGGTCAACGTTCTGCTGATCACCTGAAGCGGCAAGTCCGATATTCTGGGGAGCCCTTGCGATGGCCCACTTGGGTCCGGATTCGAACTCAGCGGTCTGATCAATCTTAGCAGCCAAGTCAAGATACATAACTTGAGGGGTCTGGCCTTCAACAGGGTCAGTGACGACCAAGGGATTGATTTCGAGGTAAGTGAAATGGAGGTCAACATAGACGGAGTAAAGACGAGTGACGAAATCGACAAGGACATCGCGCTTGAATTCAGGAACATCCTTCAAGAGAGTCTCCTTGATAGTTTCTGAAGAGGGGAATTCAGCATCAACGGGAATCAAAAGCTTAAGAGCCTTGGCGTCAACATCACCGATATCAATACCACCTTCGTGTGTGAACAAGATGTAATCACCCTCACGAACAGAGTTGATACAAACATAGTATTCAGTGTTGGCAGGGTGAGGGGCAAAAGGCTCGACCAAAAAGGTCTTGAGAATACCTGTCGTTCTTTCAATCTGTACAAATAAATAAATAAAAAAATAGTGTGTCATCAGAATGATTGATCTATCAAACACTACCCGAAATGGGAATTTCATCTAAGATGTGTACTCCCACCAAACCCAATTCATACCTTGATTTCCTTTCCGGCGCGTTCCTCAATCCACTTACGTGCCTCAGCCCAGTCCTTGTTCAAGCACAAGAGACCGTGCTTTCCTCTACGCTTAATCAATTGATCGGGCTTGGCGACAAGTTTATCGGTCAATAACCAAGGGTGGGTCTGTTCAAGGTTATCCAATTGTTGCTTCAAAGCGGCCTCGAAAGCACCAGTAGGTCCATTCAAGAGAGAGGTATCAACGTTAATATGAGCCAATTTGGTGGCAGCAGGGGTGAAGAGAGAAGGGCTTTCTTGCTTGCTCAACAAGGGAGCGCGTAAAAGGTGATAAGCTAACAAGAGCTTTCCGTCGTACTCTCTAATTGGTTTGGCAGACATATTTAGAAAAAAAAAAGATTAAGTGAAGAAGAAACAGGAAAAAAGAAAATGAAAAACAGCGAATAGCTTCATATTAACCTTTTTTTTTAAAAAAAAGTGGAATATTGACAAGTGACTGGCTTCCCATAACAGGATCGCCGCCGAGGTTACAAAACTGGTTTAGGTGACGACCTCGGTCCCCAACAGACACTACTGGGGAAATCCCCCATTTAAATTTAAAAAACACGAATGCATTTTGCATAAAAGGAAACTTATTTGATAAATTCTACGGCTGACAATACAGATTTGAATGTTTATTATATTATTCTCGATCTAATAAACTCTTCTATATAAGGCCATCAAAAAGTAACAGCTCTTGTTCATCTCCTCATCTTGAGATGAAAAAGTGATCTGGGGAGATTTACAGTATTTTTCTATTTTGCAACTTTCTATTTTATTATTAGTTGATTGTTGTTTTTTTAGTATTACTTTTGAAAGCATGATTTAATCAAGTTAGTTGGCTCAATAGTTTGGGGTTTGTTATCTCTCTGTAAAAAACTTATAGTCTGGGGTATTCAGGGGCTGATGGATAATGCTAGTTTATGTTTGTTTTTTTAAATATTTAAACATGTAACAACACAACAATAAGCTATTTCATCTTAATAAAGCGATATCTTCTATTTAGGATGTTCCATTACCATGACTAATAATAATTTTCTATATACCTGTTCTATGCTAAATATATTATATTCTAAATTTATTAAATAAATTTATGCTCTACCGAAACAGGGTCGTTACTACCTTTTCTATAGTCTCACACGAAATTAAGATTTACCATTGATAACACAGTAGCGTTCAAAGCTTGATCTCTCATGATAGGAAAACACGGGAAATATTTGGTTTTTTTTTTTTTAAAAAATGCTTTATTTTGTTATGTTTTATTATTATTTTATTTTGCTTACATCGATAGATTCTGAAGCACGATAAGTCAAGAGTATTATTATATTTGATTAGCTTACTTTTAAGCTTTTAGAAACAATGAGGTGAAACTAACTCATGTAGCTTTATTTTTTGAAGTTACAACTCTCATGCACAATTCGTGAAAATGTCGAGCTTTAATCGCCATTTAAACAATTAGCCAGTGATATATTTTCTTGTTCGTAAGCGTCATTCTGAGTTCTGGGTTTTTTACCACCCAATTGTTGATTTGAGTAACAAATGCCCGCCGTTCGAGAACTTTATTTGAAATAATCAATTAGCTCGCATTTTATACGCTTACAGTTGTGCGACTAAATTTTATGTCTGTGCTCACCTCCTGTTGGCTAAAAAAAAGGGGCTGGAATATGAGCATTATAATATTTACATATAAAATAAGAAAGAAAAAGAATAGATAAGAGTATCTTCTTTTTTTATATACTATATCAAACGGAAACTAACAATTGTTAATTAAGCGTTAGTAGTATTTATTGAGCCCCGATATACTTTTATGATAAGACGCCATGATACGGTTTTTTATTATACGTATTTAAAAAGGCCAGCTTTATATCAGAGAACTAAATGATTGAATAAATAAAATTGATGATTCGAAGGAATAGAAAAACAAAAAATAATAGAAACTGCTTAGCTCAAATGACATAATAAAGTTGCTTAGTCCGAATACAAGGAGATTGTATCAAAGCTCTCCGTTTATTTTTTTTTAGCAATATATAAGCCAATCACAAGTGAAGTTAATCATAAAAGAAATCTGATAAGCACGCTTCCCCTTTTTCATTTTTATGCAAAATAACAATTGCCTCGGTTCGGAAAAGATACGCGGTACCCAAATTGAAGCATATCATACCCATGTAGTTTATCATTATAAACATTGTGTATATGTGAATGAGAGTGTTCTCATTCTTAACCTTATGTTAAAAGTACAAAGGCGATAGAAGATATTTTTTACAAGAATCCTTTCGTATAATTCATTTATCTAAGGGTTTCTCAAAACGTGTAGCTGAGGTTAGGACGTGATTTTTAAAAACTAAGTCGGAATAAAAAACTTCAAATAGGTACGAAAAAGTACTGGATGACGCTTGACAAACAGCACCCTACAAATGTTTACAGACTTCGATGCATATACAATGGTCTTGAATTGGTATCATTGCCATTGGCAATGTAGTGAATTAAGATTTTTTGCATGTTCAAAGCTACATTGACATTTTAGTTCTACACCTATTTCAATGGAAAATTCAGATAAATTCTGAAAAATAGGACATAATGTTTATTTGATACAAGCAAATTCGTGCTTTATTTATTTATTTGTTTGTTTATGCTTATAATATAATATTTCTAATAAAACAAGTGTCTTGGATTATATATAATGGTCTCGACAATACATCGAAGCAACTTCATAATAGTGAGACTGGTGATGAGATAACCAGGATCAGCAATAACATCAATCATGGCCAGTGAGAGATGAACAGCTGAATCCAAGGGAATCAATTCAAAGCATCAACAATTTCTACAAAGCCTTTCTGAGTCGCACAGTCCAAGCCATAACAAGTGAGTTTTTGTTGAGGACGAT
>VCJJ01001490.1:3363-31164 GCA_024139415.1 Backusella tarrabulga
CGCACCTAACCTACTTGAGTGCGGACGTGAGAGACCACTTCAGGTGCAGGGTGTCTGACAATGGAGGTTGCCAGCTTCCCACTACTTTTTGGGGATCGTTAAGTCGACTTGTGAGCCTTCCCGTGGTGGTCCCTGTTAAGCAGTTTTGCAGGTTTTTATACTGTAGATTGTGAACTAGATCACTTGTCGCATTCTCTTTTTTTGAAGAAACTATTGCTACAAATAAAAGTAGAAATCATATACATACTCTTTTGTAAATCATATAAACACTACTGTATTTAATAAATAAAAATGGGTTAGCTGGTTGTTTATTGACTCAAATATTTTGAAAGTTAAAAAAGACTTAAGAAAAGTCATGCACATTCTGTTTCACAATTGTTTTGATCTGCAATACGATTTGTGGAACTACTGTTAGTTTTGTTCTCCTTTTTAATACAAGTCCAAAAAAAAAAGTAACCGAGTTAAACGTTTGTAGTTCATGGTTTGTGTTTTATGTTTTGATGTGAGAGACATGACCTGTCAGAGCCAACCCACAAAATGATGAAGGATTAAAGTCAGTGAATTTTTTTTGTTCAAACCAATTCAAAACTTGAAAAGTACTTTTTATCCAAAAGACATACTTTTTTCAACCCGTCCGATGGTCTGATCGAGGATCAAAAACCAGGAACTTTCCCCCCTCAACATAGTTCATAGTTCGCACAATGTTTTGATGTAAAAGACACTCTTTTCTTTAAATCACTCGATAACCTAATCGACGATCAAAGTTGGACATTCCTTCACTTTTGAATTATGGCTCACGACTTGTAGAATAATTTAGTGTAATATCTCCTTTGGGAAACGGATTCCAAGGTCTGGTGGCCCCTCAGAGTTGGGTATCTCTTCTCTTTCTAAATTCAGTTTACGGCTTGAAGAATGGTCTTATGCCAAAGATATCGATTCTCTTACTCGTCTAACCAAGGTCCAAAGTTGGGCGGCCTTTCTGGGACTTGGCTAATTTTTGGACTGCAGTTTTTTTTTATAGAATGAAAGGGTCAGGATGGATGGAGATGATTTAGTTATAAACGAACAAGGTTGAAAGAGCCGATGATGTATTAGGGTGGATCATGTATAGATGATTTAAGCAATAGTCACGCCCTCAGAGGTGTCATTTGGCCGGCCAATCCAAGGTCAAATGCAGTGGTTGACTTTTCCAGCTTAAATTTCCAAGGTCCAATCTTGAACAGACACCTTTTCTTCAATTCACGTGATGGTCTGATGGTGGATCATAATCGAGAAACCTTTTTTTTGCCAAGCACAATTCATGGTTTTGATGTGAGGGACATGGTCTGCCCAATTCACCTCCGTGTTTGATGGAGGATAGAAGACGAGAAATTTTTCTTTGCCCAAGCACAGTTCAAAGCTCACATCCAGACCACTTGTAATGTTTAAAATTTTGCAGATAACATGGCTTTTGAAATAAATCCAAATAGAATGTTGAAATATATTTACAGATATAATGGTTTCAATACATTTTATACTAGTATTGTTTTTTTAGAAGAATAAAGAGTTTCTCGAAAAAAGGTATCATTGAAAACGGACGATTAGAAATAAATCTCCATAATTTGACATTTGAACTGAGTTCATATTGTTCAAATTATATATTTGGTCACATTTAACAATTATGTCATTATGAATATAAAATATATGACTTATCAAAACGCAAATGTGATATACAAGACGAAATTTATTAGATACATCAAACTTTTACTCAATTTAAGTGTAAACTCACAAATACTCCCTTTGATCATTTGTTGAAATTTGAAAACCTGTTTTTTTAAGGTGCCATTTTCAGTACTGTGATCTAGACCTCATCTTATCAAGATAAAAGAGATGTTGTTCTAAAGTTGTAAAATCTAATCTGAATCTTATTGCAGGTGAATAACAATAGTTGATACATGCAAGTAATGTAATTCAAATATATTTGATAAAAATCGATAGGCTACGTGGATATTTCCATTTCTATGGTTGTATATATATAAATAGTATCAAATAAACATGGACATATAAACACCTATACGTACAATACTCAAATTCTTAGTAGATTCATCTACAACATTAAAATGAACCCGAGTGATTCCGCAAAAGCGCGCCTTATTTTAAGTTTCAAAAAGCTCACTTTGTACAGTGTATACCTAATCATCTTGTATGATCAAAATAGATATACATAGCAAAAATATGTGACTCACTAAATACTTTTTTTTTTCGGCAAGTCTGGCACTTTTTTACATAAAAACTATTGTGCTACTTTTGTGACGGGCGGAGTAAATTGAATGCTCCATTCAAAAGAAGAGCTCGCTACACGTGTATAGGATGATTGGTCAAAAGGGTTTTTTATCTTGCAACTAATTTTTTTGGTAAAATGTAGAAAATGCATTCACTACCCATTTTACGGAATTAAGTGTAACAAAGTTGGCTGCAGGTCTCTTATCAGACATTTAGAGCAATTAAATAGTTGTAATGATTCCCTTTTTTTCAATTTGTATTTGATTTTCGCTTTTCGGATTAAAAAAAAAGTTGTGCTAAAATCAGATAAATAACCATTTTACTTTATCTGGCGATAGGGGAGATCAGCTAATTTTTTTTTTTTGAATTCAGGGCCAAATGAGAGAGTTTGAAAGATAGAAATTTATAACCAATCAAGGCAGAATGTAGAATATTTTAAGCGAATCAACGGGAATAGAGGCACCACACGTGGTGTCGTGTGAGGAGCGATTCAGCCAATTACGGGCTGGTTGTCTTTGAATTATCTCAGTTACACGCTAGCTGCCATCAATTTTCGTAAATTTAGTTTTATAATGTTAAAGAGGGTCCTTAATCTATATCCTTGATCTTTTTTTTTTTACTTTTCACTTTTCACTTTTCACTTTATTACTTTTTTTTCATTTAACTATACAACATCATTTTATTCTCTATTTTTATTTTCTTTTCTAAAAGCCCATCTCCTTAATATGAAATTCTCACATTCACTGCAGTTCAATGCAGTTCCCGACTGGATAGATTACTATGTTGCGTAAGTTCTTATGAAGGATACCTGCCCCCTTTTCTCCTTATTTTTTTTTAAAAAAGATGTATATATACACACATTTATTTCCCTCATTTTTATTTCATTTGTTTTTGTTTTCATATAACAGTACTAACCATGATGTCGGTTTTTAACAGCTATGATCATTTAAAGAAACTCATCTTTCAACTCGAAAAAGAAAAAGTGGACAGTTTAAATCAACGAGATATAGAAGAAAGCTCAGACATTTCAAATCATAATGAAAAGTTTTTGACAGAGCTAGACTTACAGTTGGATAAAGTGTTTGAATTCTATTCCGAAAAAGAATCTGAACTATATAATAGCCTAAATACATTGGACCAATTCATATCAGAGCGCATGCCTACCATTCATCACGTCAACAATACCCAGAAGGCTGCGCCCCTCTCTGACCTTGACTCCACTGTGCATCTCCCTGCAGTAACCGAATTACGTAGAAAAATGTCGATAGAGTCTCAAATATCGACACAAACAACAGACGAAAAGGGCGATATCAAAGTGGAGCAGCTTATGGACCTTCGAAGCCAGCTTATTTCATTATATGTCTCATTATCTGAACTTGAATCCTATATCGAACTAAATCGTATAGCGTTTGAAAAAATTCTTAAAAAGCATGATAAAGTACTGGATGCTGATTTACGTAATCAATACCTAAAAAAGATGGTGCTCGATTCAAGACCTTTTATGCCGCAAACAATGGACACTCTCCGCATGCAGATTGAACGAGTGGAGCGCATCTATGCCGATTCCTTTTGCAACGGACAAATTTCCAGCGCTGTACGACAGATGAAGACACATTTGCGCGACCAAATTACTTATGACCGTAACACAGTGTGGAAGGACATGGTAGGCCAGGAGCGACTTACTCATGGCGCTCATATCAAGGACTTTAAACCTGAGAAATGCATCACCATCCCTTTTACTAACAAAAAAATCCCTACCGAAAATATGTCGAGCTATATATCATTTGTGATATCATTGATCCTATTTATTATTTTGCTTAATGTTGACATTTTTGGCAATAAGCAGGAGAATTACTGCTTTGCATTACTGCTTTTTGCTGCCCTTATGTGGGCAACAGAGGCCATCCCACTTTATGCCACTTCATTAATGATTCCTTTTTTGATTGTGCCGATGGGTATTTTAAAAAATGACGATGGTACCCAGATGGATGCTAAAGACGCCGCCAGTTCTGTATTCTCCTCCATGTTTAGTGGCACCATTCTCATGTTGCTAGGTGGTTTCTCACTCGCTAGTGCCTTATCCAAATATGGTATTGCTAAAGCATTTGCAAGTCATGTTCTTTCTCGTGCTGGTACTCGTCCACGTTGGGTGCTATTGGCTATTATGTTTGTCGCGGCGTTTTTGTGTATGTGGATTTCAAATGTTGCCACACCAGTGCTCTGCTTTTCATTAATCAATCCCATTATGCGTACTTTACCGGATGGATCTTCGGTTGCTAAATGCTTACTTCTTGGTATTGCCCTTGCAAGTTGTATTGGCGGTATGACTTCTCCTATCTCCTCACCACAAAACATCATTACTTTACAGTATATGAACCCTAACCCCGGTTGGGGTATTTGGTTTGGTGCCGCGCTCCCTGTTGCCATTCTTTCTATTTTCATTTGCTGGGGGCTCTTGTTGCTCGTCCATCGTCCTGATCGTTCCATGCCTCATTTGAATAAGATTAAGCCTACAAAGGGCAAGGTTTCGTTTACACAGGTATTTGTTATGCTCATTACTATTCTGACGATTGCATTGTGGTGTGCCGAGTCTACCTTGGAGGAGTATTTGGGCGACACTGGTGTTATTGCCTGTATCCCAATGTTTGTTTTCTTTGGTACTGGTATTCTTAACAAAGATGATCTTAATGCGTTCTTGTGGTCTGTGGTTGTTTTGGCTCAGGGTGGTATGGCACTTGGTGGTGCAGTTACCTCCTCAGGTTTATTGGAAGATATTGCACTTCGTATCAAGGATGGTATTCAGGACTTGCAGCCAATTGCCATTCTTGCCATTTTCTCATTCCTTATCCTCGTTTTCTCAACATTTGTTTCACACACAGTGGCCGCACTTATTATTATTCCAATTGTCCAACAAGTTGGTCAAAGTTTACCTGAACCCCACGCCAACTTATTAGTAATGGGAGCTGGTTTGGCCTGCTCCGCTGGAATGTCTTTGCCAGTCTCGGGTTATCCTAATATGTCTGCAGTCATGTTGGAAGATCAAACGGGTAAACCTTACCTCAAGACCTGGGATTTCTTGGTTGTTGGTGTCCCAACCAGTATTATTTGCACAGCCCTCATCTTCACACTGGGCTATGGTATTCTCTCTGGTGTCGGATATTAAGATTAGACATTACACAAAAAGATATTTTATTCTATCATGTACAATATACAATTCATTCCCCCTCTCCCATTTTCTTTTCATATGTTTGTGTAAATAAGATATAGATTATAAAACCCATTATTAATGCTGTTTTTATTAATTTTAATTTGCAAAAAGTCTTTTTTTTCATTAAAAAATAAATAAAATAAAATTATTCATATTATTATTCGTATTCCTTCAACTCCTCATCTTCCTTTTTCTGATCTTCTTCAGCCTTCTCGGCTGCCCTGCGTTCAAGTTCTTTGCTCATCCACAGCTTTACATCCAATTTGTAGATTGATTTTGTTCTGAAAAAGCCGGCCTTTTCCTTGGAGACAAAAGTATAGCCGTGTCTCTTTACCAAAATGTCGTTCAATTTAGATTGTAATTCGTCTGTTTCTGCATATAAATATTCGACCTGGTGAGCATGTGCCCAGAAAGCAACACGTTTTAATAAAACAGTAGAAAGACCGTGTCCCTGACATTCAGTCTTGATGGCCAAGCGGCGCACACTAGCTTCATTTGGCTTATGGGCTGGAAAAAGGATCTTCTCCTTTTTGGATGATTCTGGCTGTCCACGCACCTTTGCAATAGCATCGCCCACCACTTCGCCCGAGCCAACCAAGATGAAACGAATCCAGTCATCCAACTTGGCCATGACCTTGGCCACTGTTTTCCACTCTGCAGTTTGAATCTCGGGTGCGTCGCTGGTGCGAGGACGCTCCGATAGTCGCACATAGTCCTTCTTTACCGACTTGTCCATGACAGGTTCCAAGTTTTGATCCATGCCAACACAGCCAACAACCTCGTCGTTCAACGTCATCACCCAAAAATTACCCTGCTTTCCGTTGCCGCGATAATAGACATCGGTCTCTTTCAAGTCATTGTCCACACCTTCAAGCACGCGATACGTCACATCGAACTTATCTGTGTACCATAACAAACTGACAAATCCACCCACAAGAACAACAATACCAACCACGATCTGGAGCCCGGTTTTCAGAGAGGACGGCCATCCAAAGCGATCTGTTGTGAATGTGGGGATCCAAGTGACAAGCACAGCAAAGACGGCAAGCCAGCCTGCAACGACAATGGGCGATTGTAAACGGATAAAGACGCCACGAGGGACGAGATTAAAATAAGTAGAGTAAAAGAGGTAATGTACATATTTGCGATCGGTTTCGTCAAAGTAGGGTCTCAGGCCTATGTTTGCCTTGGACTGTGGCGCTGAACTGGCTGTGTTTGTGTTGATTGTGCCCACTTTTACTTTACTCATTGTCGATTAAATAAAAAGAAAGAGAGAAGAAGAGGGTTGACAGTATTAGTATTTCAACTTTTTTTTTCTTTTTTTTTTGCCAAAGTGATGGCACGTGCAGTGGCTATTGGATAGCTCCAATGAGACCGTGGACTGGATGTCCCACTTGCATTGGCTTATTTTGCTTTTAAAAGTCAGTTTCCTTGTGTTTTGTGTACTGAAAGGCAAGTTTGTTCCTTTTCATTGGATTGATCAGGCTACTGTTGTAATCCTAAATCAATCCACTTGCACGCGATATTGTGTTATTGTGTTGGTTTGGATCATTCTTATTTCAATATGCACTTGAATGATTAATAAAAAAAAAAAAAAGACTCGATTTAAGCCCGACACAATATAAGCAAATTGGACTGAAGGAAGTTGCCAGCGTTTTATCTATATTAAAAAAATTATATATTGAAACATGCCGTTTTTCACACACACATTCTCTCTCATGATTCTGCTTGATTATATGTAGTCACAGCAAAAGAAAGCTCTCGAATATTTGGGATTAGGTGTACTGATATACTAAATATGGAAATCGCCAATAAACCACTAATTGGATTTCAAGATGGACTTTTGCAGCGAAGTAAGCAGAGAGGGTCTATTTAATCAATTTATTTACAGTACTGATTATTTAAGAAATAATATATATATATATATATCTATTGAAGGTATTGTGGAATATGATTGCCTATCAGAAGAGGCGGTTCTGCTAAGCATTTACAAGCGCAGTAGAAGCAGGACAAAGGCTTCGTTGAGCCTACAAAAAGAAAATCGGGAACAGTAATTTTGCTATATAGAAGTTCATGCGAGTATTATTGTACTTTTAATAAATGAATAAATAAATATTTTTTATAAAATTAACTTGATTCTAGATTATTATAAATTTAAGCTACTATTAATGCCATCTGCTTTTAACTCTATGTGCAAGAGCAGAAAGGGGGAAGGGTATCATATATTATTTAAGGAGTAGAGTATCTTCTTTGTTGTTGCACAGGGTTTTCTCTAACTGCATTTTCACGAGGGCCAATGATAACATCGGTATAGGTTGGTGGCTGTTCGATGATATCCAAGGTGGGTGCCGAGGGTAAAGGTAAAGTAGGATCCACCACATACGCCTGTTCGATTTCCTGGTTAAGCACAAGTGCTTGGTTGCTACTTTCAACATGGCTGTAATAAGGGTTACTGTCTGGCGGGCATGTGATGTTTTCTCGCTCCAGTATCTTCATCTTGTCACTCTTGGTTTCCATGTCAAAGAGTAGCCTTAGGATACGGTCACGATGACGATTTGCTTTATACAATTCTGGTAAAAGTGGTTTGAATCGATCATAAATTTGAGGTTTCCATAATGGTTGGTGCACGTAGGAGGGCGAGAAAAAAGTGTAAGGTACAGGTAAACAGGATGTACTGGCACTGCCCATTTCAATATCCAGCTCAATGTCAGGGAGTATCTTGAGCAGAGGCTTTTCTGTGCAAACCTGCTGATGATAGATGTCGATTAGCCGTCTTGTATAATAAACCAGAAAGAAGGATGTCAGAATCGGAAGCGGAATAATAGTGTAAATCTGGAGAAAACCACCCTTCAAACTAAGGACAACAATCATCATGATTTGAAAGATGATGACGGATGTGATGGTGGCCGCAAATATATAGGGCCATGGTTTACCATACGTCTCCACATTTGTTTTGTAAATGTAAAGAATCTTGTACTTGAAGACAGGTATCGCCATACAGAAAAAGATGAGAGAAAAGGGTAGTATCATGGGCTGGATCACAGAGTACACAAGCGTCACCGTGAAGAATGCAACAATCAAACTATAGTTTTTGGCAAATGGAAAGGGGTTGGAGCGAAGGTATTCGATTTGTCTTGGGGTATAGCGCTTCTCCATGCCAAATAGCGCCGACAAAAACAATGGGCGTATCTTGACCAATTTACTCACAATGCTGACAGATTCGATACAAATGTAATTGATCCAAAATGTGGATATATCCGTCATGTTTTTGGCGATTTGGACGACATAGATGGAGATGCTGGCATTGGAGAATTTGGTAGCTTCTGTGAGTGCTGTGATTTGACCGACAATACCAATCATCACATTCACACAAGAAAAAATGAATAAACAATTGATGACAAACAGTCCATACAGCTGAATAAACACACGACCGTCCGTTTCTGATTTGGTAATACCGCCCTGATGCACTGTAACGAGTCGAAAAATGCGAGGCAGGGGGTAAAGTAACAGGATCAAGAGCCAGGGTGTCAGATAAGATTGAATGATACCCATTAATAATTGATGCTGATCGATGATCTGTCCTGATTTCGGAAATAGGCGAATGACGTTGATGAGATTGGACAATATGGCGAGACCACCTACGGGAATGGTCCATAGAAATGTCACTGAACAAAACAGGCCAATGCCGAAAAAGAATTTAAGCTGATGTGTGTGCTGGTCAATATCCAAATTTTCCCAAAGCACATCGTTGGGATGTGGCGCAAACTGAACCTTAAATGAACTCCTCTTATTTAGCGCATGCAGTGATAATTTTTTTAAAGCATCAGTTGCAGCTCCTCTACTGTGAAATGTTACCCAGCCGTAATTGGTGACAGCTAATTTTTTTCTTTTCGATTTAATGCCCGTATCGAGTTGGAGCACTTGCTGAGTATAATAATCAATGGCATCGACTTTAATTGAATCCACTGGTGATTTAATTAAGCGTCTTTTATCTAATAGAGAGAGAAGCATGAGTGGCTTGGTTCTCCGCCAAAAACAATAAAACATGTATTGGGTTTGAGATGTACTAAACCTTTTTGATGAAAAAAGTGATGATTCAAATACTTTTCGAGATGCTTGACGGCTGTCTTGTAATCCTTGACGAGTTGGGGTAATTTTAAATGGCTTTTGCCCATGATCCATCGTTCAATTGTATTTCCTGCCCATGCCTCGAGCTGTTCCTTTGAAGTGTTGGGGGGGATGTATTGTAATAGCAAAGTTCGTGAAACAAGACTGTTTTCTTGGGCTTCTGCGTGAGATGGATCGGTGGTGGCTAAATCGGACCAGTAGTTTAGGTATTTTTTGCGATGAATCAGTAAGCGTTGTGATGAGCTCACCATCTGCCAAATGATAAAGAGGGTGACAAACCAAGTTGCTGTGGTAGGAGACCAAAACCATCGAAAGTCTGCTGATTTCGCCTGCTTACCGTATTTATAATTGATAGCAGAAATCGACATGAAATCGAGACTCGGTGAAGGGGGCCAATCCCTGGTTTTTTATTGTGAAACAGTGGCGAATAAAAAGATTTAGTAAAAATAAAAAAAAAGTATTGCCATAAACATCATTGTTACACAAAATAGTAACATTGCGTATATATTGCTATGTATTTACCCGGTATAATATGTGGCGACGATATTCAAAGGAAGCAAAACCAAAATGGCGACTGCTGTCACCACAACAACCAGTCGCCGTATCGTCTGTAAGAAATAAATAAACATATAGCCATCAAATCCAGCTTTTTCCAGGACAACATTATCCGTTGATTTCAACACTAATCGTATCCAATCATACCATTTTAAGCTTTTCTCATTACTATTAGAACTGAAATAAAGGTTATAAGAGAGTCTTAATAGCATGAATTTTATTTCTTTACTTGTATTTGGAAGCCTGTTTTGAAGAGTAAAAAAGTGGGTATTTTACTCTTGCCCAGAAGAAAATGACAAGTGCTGTAAGATAAATAGCCACATTTATCGCTATTTGGACGAGAATGGCTTTTAAGCTTACTAGATCTTCTACTCGCTGCTGTTTTTTGAATAAAAGATCAGTGTCCGATCCGTCCATATGACATGAACAATAAAATATATGATAAGGGCAGATATATATATATATATATACGTATAGTTGTAAGAGAAGAAGAAAAAGGGGAAAAAAAGAAGGAAGAAAAGCAAAGAAGAAGAGTAGACAAACATGGGAAATGAACAAAATGGAAATAATCATGTGATACGAATAGTTGCGCACTTTGAATTGCTGTAGCAATTGCGTCCCTTTATTTTCACTGGTTCGGAAGCCATTTTATATTAAATCATATATATACATTTTTTTTGGTTTATTTCATGGATCTTTTTAGTGCTGCAGGTAAAAAAATGCATTTTAAGATTGATGGAAATACCAAAGAGAAAACTTGACAATTTAATTTCGAAAATGGGTTACCATTTATGGTAATTCCAAGTGACTTGTGAAATCTCAGAGGTGTTTTTTCAAATGGAAGGAGTGAAATGAAATCCCTTTTTTTTCAAGCATTATCGTCAATCACATCATCTGCATGATTATATAAAAGAAAAGATCTAATTACTTTTAGCTTTATTAGGCAAGTATATCATTTATTTAGTACCTGATTAAATGGCTATAATATGATTCATCATTTTCGATTGTGCCAAGATGAATAGAACATTGGACTCAATTCCATCTGCATTAAAAACGATACAATTTTAGATTAATAACAAATAATAAAGGGTTATAATGATCGATTCTGATTAACGTTATACTATTCAATCTGTCGTTCATGCCAAGGTATTCGCTTTTTTTTCTTCTTGATGAGGATGTAAAAGTGTCATTGATTTATGTTGATTCGTTTCGAAAGTTCTTATTAGATGAATGGGCATTCGTTTTATTAAAAACCAATTGACACTTTCCAATTTGACAGTTTTTTTCACACTTGGAAAAAGTAAGCATTCATTTTGGATCACATGAGAAAAAAAAGGCGGCCATTGAAAACAAATCCCATCAGTTTTTCTTTTTTTTTTTGGAACTTGTTCACACATTTTTATTACTATCCCTTATTAATAAACGAAACCGCAACTTTTATTATTACTGGATACACTTGACATGGTGCTAGAGTAACCATGACGGACTCAACAGAAAATAAGCAACAAGACCAAGCAATAGTAGCAAACAATAACCAAGCAACCAACAATAATACAAGCCAAACAACGGGAAGCAAAGATGATAGTAACCAAGATGCAAAGAAGAAGCGTGTGGGTCCAAAAAGAAGAAAAGTAACTCATGGTAAGTCATTAGTAAACTGCGCACTCGAGCTGCTATTGACTATTTACTGTTTAGCCTGCGTATACTGTAGACGCTCTCACATGACATGTGATGAAGGTATATATTTCAAGCCATTGTGTGGACTGAGCACTGGAATTAATATTAGTCATTTAAATAGGTCGACCTTGCCAGCGATGTATCAAACGTAGCATAGGCCACCTTTGTCACGACGAAGTAAAGACCCCAACCAACCAACCCAATCAAACAAAAACAGCAGCAGCCAATACAAACACAAATTCAAGTAATAGAATGACCCAGCAAGGCATCAATGGAAGCAGTTATCACCCTGCGATGCCTACTATACCTCAATCACAAGCAAATGGTAAAAAAGCATCTCTTTTTATGCGCAAGCAGTAAATATGTAACATTTTTATAAATAGCAAACCTTGGGTCAAGCCATCTTTTAGGCGGGATTCCCTTTTATGGTCATATGGGTGCAGGCCAACTCACTTTTGCCAGCGAGCAAATGGGAAACGAGATCTCTGTTATCAGTGATTTCCTCGATTCACTCGGCAGTGGCAATGATCCTCAAGGACTGTATAACCCAAACACGGCTAATCAAAACACACCCACGACGCCCACCATCAACAGCAACAACAGTGCTGTCAATACAACCGAGCGTTTCTTCTTGACGGCAGCTGATCCATCCGATGGAAAGCTTGAGGATCGTCTGACGGAAGTGATCAATGCGAAATACGAGGCTGGATTCTTGAAGCCTTATAACTATGTAAATGGCTACGCTAGGCTGCAGAAATACATGGATAGCAAGTAAAGTACATCTTCATTCTTATTTTGCTGCATGCATTCTTATTATTCTTTTCATTTCCACAAAGCATGTCTGCGTCGAGTCGCCAAAGAATATTGAATGTGATGGGGACCTTTCGACCTGCTTTTAGATCTGTGGCCCAATCACTGACGGACATTGATCTCATCTTGGTGGAAGAAGCATTCGAACGATTATTATTGGTAGGCGAAGAAAGAGAGAATAAAGCGGGGAAAGACTAATACATAAAAATAGGATTATGACCGTGTATTCAGCTCTATGGGCATACCAGCCTGTCTATGGCGCAGAACGGGTGAGATATACAAAGGAAACAAAGAATTCGCCGCCCTTGTGAACGTTCCTATAGAGTATTTAAGAGAGGGAAGATTGTGCATTTATGAACTGATGGCTGAAGAGTCTGCAGTAAATTATTGGGAGAAATATGGCAACATTGCCTTTGATCCAGGACAGAAAGCCGTGTTGACTTCTTGCTTACTGAAAAGCCCCAATCCTGAAAACACAAGTGTTATTTCGTGCTGCTTTTCGTTTACCATTCGCCGAGATAAATACAATATTCCAGTAAGTTGGTTGACTTTATTACATAATGATAATGGCTGATTGATTTATTGTAATGACTTATAGACAGTGATTGTTGGCAATTTTTTACCAATTCAATTACAATAATACAGCTTTCCTTTCTTTCTTTCTTTCGTTCTTTCTTTTTTATATAAAAAAAAGTGTATTTTATTCGTGTTTATTTTCTCTGTCTTCCCTTCATTTTAGCGAGACAGTTGTTGCAGTACCATTTGCCTTTGGGAACTGTTTTGAGATCAACACACGCCAGATGAAACCATTCAATCTCACACTAAACAAATAAGCAAACAAACAAGAGGTTATTATTAATAGTTGACAGCACTGGATATAAACTTACATCTGTATTATCACACGCAACCATCTCGCCATACGATACTTGCTGGCAGTAGCAGTAGAGTGGTTCGTTTGGATCAATGGGCATATCGGCAGGCACCACACTACATCTAACATTAAATATCCTCCTCCTCTTCATTCTTATTCTTGTTATATTTAATATCTTACGTTTTTGGTTTCCCGTTATTCTTTGAACTATATGCATGCTTCGCCTTTTCCTTTTCTAGATGCTTCAATGTCCTTGCATCTTTAATGTTGTGTGTGCGGAGTGCTGAAGGTGGTGGTGTGCCATTATCTTTAAGTGTTCTTCTCTCTATATAAACAAAAAGGGTAAATAAATAAATAAACCCATTTTATCATATTCTATCGTGATTATTTACTTTTCACTAAAGTAAAGAAAGTATGAGTAAAAACAGAGCAAAACAAAAAAAGGTTCGGACTTACTTTTCTTATCTCCTTTTACGTCCTTTCTTTCTCTTTCCAGGCGTTTTGCGGTCCTATCTCTCACGTCTGCGCCTTCTTTTAAACTACGTGCAGAAGGCTGTAAGCCTGGCAGTGTTGTGATTCGGCTATCGCCCACAGTTTGATCCTCTTCAAATTTAACCAAGTCGGCATCAAGTCTGTTGCAATGTCGATCCACCTATCAAAAAAAAAAGCATATGAGTTTAAGAGGCACAGTGCGTGTGTATCCTCCGCTTCTTACACAGTCAAATGTGGACTTTGCTAATGCCACTTTTTCTTCTCCTCTTTTTAAAGTCTCCGTTAAAATGGTTGTTAGGCTTTTAAGCTTATCAAGGCGTAAATTGGCGTCCATGTCTTTTATGTTATCAATGAGTCCAATCGCCTCTTTGGAAACAGAATCCATTAATTCTAATTAACAAGTTGTTATTTCTCGTGTTAGTCAAGAAAAAAGCATATTTGGCTGTACCTTGTGCATATCCATCAAGTTCTCTCATAAGTGTAAAGTTTCTTTGTAAGTCTAGCGGTAGTGCTTCAATGGCTTTTATATCGTACGAAAGAAAGAAGAAAAAGTAAACAAACAAGTTGTAAACTAATTTTTTTTGTTTTTTTTTCTGCTATTTTTATCACGCATGCTTACTATCAATGTAGTCATCAAGATAAACCAAGTTATCAAAGTGTTTTGTGGTTGCTGGTAGTTTCATGTATGTGCACTGTTAAATAATAAATGATATAAAGAAAGAGGGAAAAAAAGGGTGCGAAAAAATATATTCTGTGTTTGTTTTTTTTATGTTGTATACTCTACGATGATTGGCCAATCACTAACCAACCAATCAGAGCGATTGTAGCTGGGCAACAAGAAGAAAACAAGTCTATTTATCGAGTGTGTTCCTTTTCACCAGGATTGACCTTTGAATAGCCATTCGAGCCAAGTTTGCTGGGATTGGATCAATAGACAGGTACATATTACCATAAAAGTAAGATCCGATTTAGAATAGGTTATTTGGTATCAGAAGAAAGAAAGAAAAAAGAGGTTTCCATGCTATTCATATGCAATCCACTCTTCCTTGTCGTGTCAACTTTGTGTATTCCATCGGAATTAGACTTAAAAAGGACTACTTGTATATGCTTTGCATGTAGCTGTTGTTTTAGATTATGTGTTTTTGTGCAACATTCATGTTATTTTCTCACTTTGCGCTCTTTTCCATTTTATTTTGTTTCTTTTTTTTCCTTTATTAAATAAATAAATAAATAAAAACTTTAAAATTGCCATGGCAACCCATGTCTATTTTGATGACGAAAAGGACTCAACAGAAAGTTTACTAAGAACGAGTCAAGAAAGATCAAGCAATGAAGTTTACGATGAAGAGAGCTTAGCAGAACAAGCGTTAGATACGAAAAGTACCAAAAAGGTAGTCTAACTCTCTTTATACAATATACAAAAGCATATTCACCTGATAATGATATATTAGAAGGGTATCAATTGGGTCTGTATTGGATTTTTGGCTGTGCTTGGCTTTGCCGTTGTATTATGGATTGGCTCCATGGCTGAATTATTCGCCGGCAGTAAATATGAACATCTAAAAATGCGCTTAACATGAGTGTTTATGTATTCTTTTATAGTCGCCGCAGTGCATGAAGAAGCAGTTGAAATGGAAACAAAAAGTACAATAGGCTTCGATGATGTCTTCAACTCTTCATTTTCGGTCAAGCGCAAAAGTCTTGTTTGGGTTGAAAATGGTATATATAAAAATGCTGTGGTTTCAAAAATGGCAATTTTTTATTTAAAAATGATTTATTGCATTTTCGCTTATTAAATAGATCCAAGAGACGGTATCTTTACTTATCGGGACCATGAATCGAATGATATTCTCTTGGAATCTATCGAAAACGGAGTTGCCCAAGTGTTTGTAAAGGAAAAGGATCTTGTAAGTCTTAACCTTTATTATTCTTATAATCATGTAACCTTATTATTTTTTTTATGATAGAAATGGAAGAATGGCATTATTACAGTAGATTCATTTGCTTTGTCTCATGATGCAGAGTACCTTTTATTAAGAACAAATTCAACAAAGGTAAATGGGAAATGATAAAATATACCAAAAAAAAAACGAAAAACAAAACAACAGCAACAACTAATACACTACTTATAGCAATGGCGTCACTCTTATCATTGCAACATTTACATCTATCGTTTATCTGATAAAAAAATGACCCCAATAACTAGCAGTTCGACAATCAATGATACACCCAAAATTGCGTATGCAGCATGGAGTCCAACTGGCCATAAAATCGTAAGTTATAATAGTATATCATTACACACACATAAATAACAATCATCATGGATAGGCCTATGTCATGGAGAATGATCTTTATATAACGGATCTTGTAAACCATAAGAGAATTACATTTGACGGCTCAGCTACAGTATTTAATGGTGTTCCTGATTGGGTTTATGAAGGTATGTAAATTCCCTGTCATCACCAAGAACAATATTATACTCACTCTGATAATATTATTAACCCATCTTACTTTACTCGTCTACTCAACCCATATCATCAACTCTAATATAAACACTTATTATAAAACCACAAACAATTCCCAACTTTTAGAGGAAGTTTTCGCTAGCGACTTTGCATTATGGTGGTCACCCGATGCCACCCACCTTGCCTATTTAAGACTTGATGAAACCGACGTACCTGAATACAACCTACAGCTCTACATCGGTAGCAACAACAGTTACCCACGACACACCGATATCAGATATCCAAAGGCAGGTGCCCCCAACCCCTTGGTTTCATTACACGTCCACTCGCTCCTTACAAACGAAACCATCATGGTGACAAGCAACATCACAACACCCAAGACGTTGGTGCACGCCAACCAGTTCCATGATTTCGATCAAGAGGATAGATTGATTACAGATGTTGTATGGGCAACGATGTCGCATACACACCTCTTATTCAAGCAGATGAACCGTGTACAGGATCATCGCCTTACCAATATGGTGACCATCCAAAAGAACCTTTCAAAATCAGCCGTCTCGGTTGTCCAGGAATACAAGCCAACAGATGGAGGATGGATCGATGTTGACCAGTCCATGGTGTATTTACCTTCTAACAACAACCAAGTGCAATATTTGGACAACATGGACAATGAAGATGGGTATGCCCATCTTGGTGTGGTGACCGTTTCGGATCACAAAACAGACGTGCATTGGTTGACAAGTGGAGAATGGGAGGTTGTCTCTGGTACCGTGAATGTAGATGAGGAAAGGAAATTAATGTAAGTGAGGGAGGGAGGTAAATCAAACGATATTAGAAAACTCATCATTCTTTTAGTCACTATATCTCAACAGAAAGATCGCATCTTGAACGTCACCTTTATAGCATCTCCTACAAAAACATGGCTAATGCTGCCAGTACAAAGCAGTGTGTCACATGCCCCGAAGATCCTGAAGAGCATGCCTACTACTCTGCTTCATTCTCTCCAAAGTCAGGCTATTACATTTTGAACTATGAGGGCCCCGATGTACCTACCACCGTTGTGAAGAAGGTGGAGGATCCTAAATTTAACTCGGTCTTGCAAAATAACCAGGAATTGAAGGATTTGTTGGGTGATTATTTACTTCCATCCTATCGTATGACGACCATCACAACGGATGAAGGCATTGGTAAATGAAGAAAACATTTTTGGGATTTTATACTTGTGTGAATTAAAAATGCGATCTTTTTATTATTATTATTATTAGAAATGTCTGCCAAGGAGGTATTACCACCTACCTTTGAGGCCAGCAAGAAATATCCTGTCCTGTTCCATGTCTATGGTGGCCCTAGTTCGCAGTTGGCCACTCATCGATTTGAATTGGATTGGCAGACATTTATTGCTAGTCAGATGGGTTTCATTGTCGTCACCGTAAGTTTATAAAAGTCCCTCAAGATGACATCTGTTAACCCCATACTAGGTTGATGGTAGAGGTACTGGTTTCAAGGGAAGAAAGTATAGAGTAGGTGTACGTGGTAACTTGGGCGCATTAGAAACTATTGATCAGGTGAATGCCGGAAAGTAAGTAATATAAATCATTCCATTTTGGTTAAGGTACTAAATGTTTTTAAAAAAAAATCTATAAGACATTGGGCAAGCTTAGATTATGTTGATGAATCAAGAATTGCTATTTGGGGTTGGGTAAGTATTACATCATTTTATGCTACTTTATAACTCATCTACATTCAATATATAGTCTTATGGTGGCTATATGACAACCAAGGTAATTGAAGCAAATAGCGGTGTCTTTGTTGCAGGTTTGGCTGTCGCCCCTGTCACTGACTGGCACTTTTATGGTAGGTTTGGAATTCAGTTAACAGGAAATCCCATTCATTCTCTCTGCTTAGATTCTGTTTATACTGAAAGATACATGCTCACACCTGAAATGAACCCAGATGGTTATGAAACAAGTGCTGTCAATAACATGACAGGATTTAGAAATGCTAAATATTTACTCGCTCATGGTACAGGAGATGACAATGGTAAGCGATAAATTTTATAAATTTGATAATATATACTAATAAATAAAAATAAAATAAATAAAAAAACGATAGTTCACTTCCAACATAGTGCAGTTCTAGTAGACAAGCTTACACTTGAAGACATCCACAATTATCGTGTTCAGTTCTTCCCTGATAGTAACCACCGTATCAATTTCCATAATGCCAATAAGAATGTCTATTATTTGTTGACCGAGTTCTTGTTGGACAGGTAAATTTACATTTGTGTTCGATGTTATGACCGGTTCTAATTCTTTTTAAAATAGTTATGGTGGACATGAGTATCAACATATTTACAGAGAATCAAATGGTAAATTCTCAGGTCCTTTACCTGAAGAACATTAGTATATATATATATATATATATATATATAAAGAGTTTGTAAAATAAACCTGTTTTTCTTGATTATATAAATAGTTTTATTTTACATTTTTTAAATCATTATTTGTATAATTATAGCGTATTTTTACTTTTACAAAGTTCCGAGCTACCAGTTATCGAACCATTAGAAAGGTTCTTGACTGAAACTCATCCAACGATGTTTTTGTATCTCACCTCACGTTGGTTCCAAAAATAAGAATGCATATGTTTCATTGGTTAACTAATGGAGTACCTAGATAACGATATAAATGGCAAATGGCCATTATCTCTCGTCGTCTATGGTCCCTGATTTAAAAATACCTTTTTGGATGATAAAAGTTTGATCGGCTTATATCCCCCACCCCCTTTTTTTATATATTTTTGGAAAAATAGCAGGTTTTAGAAATGATGGAGCCATAAAATAAGGGCATAAGGTCAGAATATTGACTTTTGCTTTTAATAAAAACATTTGACTTCTTAATACACCTGGGTGCCGTCATACTTGATTGATTTCAACCACCCTGAGAACATTTATTTGTTTGTTTATTTATTTGTTGTTGTTTTTCTTGGATCGTTTTGTAGGCGTATTAACTATTAATCAGCAGCAAACTTTCACCAAAAAAAATAAGATAGGCTAAAAATAATCTAGTTGGCCAACGTGCACATGAATTTGCGGCATTATTGATTGTTACACGTTACCGAGGTTTTGCAAAATTACCAAAACAAAACTTAGCTCATGTTTAGTTTTAAGATATAATAATAATCAAATATTTTGATTCTGTAAATTAATGAAACCAATGACAAAATGATCACCATTATATAATGAAAAGTCATATATTCTATCTCACCCTATTTCTAAAAGTATACGATTCATGCTTTAATATATATCTATTATGAAATATGGAAATCTAAAAAAGTTTCGCTGGTGTAATAATCAGCGCATTTTATTGGCCAGATCCAACTTGGATTTAATGTCAATCAGATCGAATACCTGCTTGAATAATAGACCTAAAGGGTCATTCACTACATCTTTTGGTCAATATTCTCTTTTTTGTTTAAAAAAAAATTGCAAATTTTAACCTTAATAAAGTTTTCTTTTTTCTTATTGAGATCATCACATTATTAAAACCAAACATGTTGGTACATATCTTAAAGGATTCACAATAGAAAGATGGGATAAGCCAATAGATAAGGCTAACCGATCCACGTTGGAAAGGCATTGCTAGAGATGAAAAAAAAAATCAAAAGCGGGGTCACTCAAATCAGGTAACATTTATTTTGGCTTCTTGTTGTTCTGCCACTGTCTCTAATGACTTGGTCGATCTCCGACTGAATGAGGCGTACAATGCACAAGTCCACGCGAGTAACAAAATCAGTCCTGATTGGCTAACCACTTTTGAAGAAACTTTGGAATTGCCATTAGAAACTAAAAATTACCAATGAATAAGGATCACACGACCTCACTTGACACCACATCGTTTATACCAAATTAATTCATATAAATAGTAGATCCTCCTGAATTTTTTTTTTCTTCAGAATAAACATTTGCTTCTATATCCTATTCAAGTTTTCCCCTCCTTTTTTTAGAAGAATAAACTTTTCTCACATATAATGGCTGAAATGTCTACCCATCAACACGAGCGCTACACTACCGCCGAAGAAAAGATTGAATCTCTTGAAAAGTTGGATGATGTTGGTGCAGGTGGATGGAACTGGTTCACTGCTCGTACCGTGCTTACAAGTGGCGCAGGTTTTTTCACAGATTCATATGACGTTTTCATTATCAACTTGGTCAGTCCTATGCTCGGTTATGTTTACTTTGCATCCAATGGCAACAAAATTCCTTCCGATATTGAAGGTATCATTAAGGGTATGTCTTCCGTTGGTACCCTTATTGGTCAGCTTCTCTTTGGTTTCCTTGGTGATATTTTAGGTCGCAAGATTTATGGTTTCGAATTGTTGATTATTATTCTTGGTACTATCAACTGTGCCACTTCTGCCTCTACTGTTCGTGGTGTTTCTGCTATGGGATTCCTTGGCTGCTGGCGTCTTATTCTTGGTATCGGAATTGGTGGCGATTATCCCATGTCCGCTACGATCACTTCTGAATGGTCCTCTACTGGTAAGCGTGGTATGATGATGGCTCTTATCTTCTCCATGCAAGGTATTGGTAACTTGGCTGCTGCCATTGTCACCTTGGTTCTCTTGGCTATCTTCAAGGATGCTATCAATGCTGATGTTATGAATTTGGACTATGTCTGGCGTCTTGCAATTGGTTTGGGTGCAGTTCCTGCTGTTGGTACCATCTATCTTAGATTCACCATGCCTGAATCTCCTCGCTACTCTGCTAATGTTGAAGGGGATATTGAAGCTGCTGCTCGCGCCAAGGGCCAAACTGTCTCCAAGGAACTCGCTCTCCAAGCTACCAAAACCGAAGTGAAGCGTAACCACTGGGCTGAATTCAGAGCTTACTTTGGTCAATGGAAGCATTTCAAGGTCTTGCTCGGTACCACTCTCTCTTGGTTCCTTTTGGATGTTGCCTTCTACGGTCTTGGCTTGAACAATGCTGTTATCTTGCAAGCTATTGGTTTCGCCAACAAGGACACTCCCTTTGATAATCTTTGGGCTAACACTGTTGGTCAAATCATCATCACTTGTCTTGGCTTCGTTCCTGGTTACTACTTTACTGTCTTCTTTATTGAAAAGTGGGGTCGTCGTCCTATTCAAATCATGGGTTTCACTGTTACTACCATTCTCTTTGCCATCCTTGCCGGTTGTTATAACCTCTTGCTCGAAAAATCCATGCCCGCTTTCATCTTCCTTTTCACTTTGGCCCAATTCTTCCAAAACTTTGGTGCAAACTCCACAACCTTTATTATTCCTGGTGAAGTTTTCCCCACTAAGGTCCGTGCCTCCGCTCACGGCATTTCTGCTGCCTCTGGTAAAGCAGGTGCCATCATTGCTTCCTTTACTTTCAATATCCTCGTTGACCTCAATGGACCTAAGGGTGCCCATACTTTCCTTCCCGGTGTCCTTGGCATCTTTTCTGGTGTCATGTTCTTGGGTCTTATTGTTACCATCCTTTGGATTCCTGAGTCCAAGGGCATGGATTTGGACGAGTTTGAAGAAGACTATGATATCAACCGCCAAATCGCTCTTGGTGCTGGTACCCCTACAAATGAATTTGTCCACCCCGAAGAACAACTCAAGCATTAAATGCAAGACCAAAAAAAACAATTAATATCCCATTTTTATTTCCCTCTTTCTCTTTCCATATTCTAAAGGGGGTTGTACATTATCATCACTTATATATTTAATACATTACTTTTATAAATAAATAAAAATTAAATTTCATGTAATATTCAGAAGATATTTTACTTGTGGAATATAATATGATTATTCATACCTATAAATTATAAACCCAATCTACTGTAAAAAAAAGTGCTTTTAAAGAGAAAAAACACTCCTGTCGATCACTTCCGTATTTATTAAGAGCCGAATGATTTCCTGTACTTCGCTGGACTTTTCAAAACTAGCCCTTTTTTTCTGTTTTAGTAAGCCTCTTTTTTTTTTTTAATATATCATCAAATATCAACAGTGACAGATTTAAAAAGGAACAACTCTTTGTTTGTTTAGAATGTAACTCATTTAGCTAATCCAATAGACTGCTTGTCATTAGACGATGGAATTGAAGTCAGTGCTGACACAATCAGCAAGGCAAAAAATAATGATGGTGAAGCACTTCGGCTTATAGGTTTTGAATACAAGGATAAAAAACAAGACTATTCTAAAGCAATGGCATGGTATCGACTGACCGCAAATCAAAATAATTTGATTTCGTAGGGCAATATTGGATTCTTGTATGATTTAGGACAAGGAGTATCATAAAATTACTTCACTGCTATGGAGTATTATCTCAAAGCAGCAAGAGGCAACCACAATAATTCTACGTTAAATATTGGTATTTTCTTTTTAAATGGAAAAAGTGTACCAGCTAATAAATACAAAACATTGGAATGTCTTGTTAAAAGTGGAGGATACCCTGGGGAAGTTATAAAGTTGAATGAAGCAGGCGTCCTTCTTAGAGTAGAAGATAAAGGTGAGTTACTTTATGAATTTAGTTTAAATCAGCAAATTAACTAGAATAAAAATGTATAAAACCACTTATCAATTGATTAATGAAACAGGAGATATTCTAAGGGAAGATCAAATGAAAATAGAACATAAATTAAAAGAGGAAAACCATGAATTGAAGACGAGGGAATCTATATATATGGTGCAAGTCACCTTAAATCGCAAAAGATTGACCCGGTTTTCAAACATTTTTCGGTCAACAGCCAACGTATGAAATGAAAATCTAAACCATCAAAAAAGTTCTTTAACATGCTTAGAACAACGTTGATGGCGCATTTTTTCCCTTTTATATAAAAAAAATCATGATAGACTATGTGTTAACAAACTCTTTGATCCACACATGGTCAACAAATGGAGTGACTTATTATAAGATCTGGAGGAGCGTACTTATACGTCACCAATTTAGTCAATGTACAGTATATTACGATGAGCACAAAAGTATCCTGTGGCTTTTTTTTTTATGTATGTATAATGAAAAAAGTACGCCGTCTGCGTTGTTCTAAGCATGTTAAAGAACCTTTTTGACGGTTTAGATTTTTATTTCATACGTTGGCTGTTGCCCGAAAATGTTTGAAAATCGGGTCAATTATTTGCGATTTAAAGTGACTTGCACCATATATGTACTAATAATAGCTTCTTTACTTGTTCTAGTTTATCTTACGTTTGTTGTTGATAAGAATCAGCTTTGCTAATAATAAATCGATGATCGCGCACTTTCGCGAATAGGAAGCGCGTATTTTTGGTTTTTGGTAATATTAAAGTCTCCTGTTTTGAATATTTTTTTTATTTGTTCTGCATTTATTTTTTACTATTCTTTCTTTTTTACCCACAAAAAAAAACTAACAAAATGACCTTGAAGAAGAATCAATCGGTACAATTCAACCTCATAAATATTACTATAATAAATATTGAGCTCACTTTGATTCATTTCATTAGTTTAATGATGCTGAATTGACGAAAGGCTTTCATCTTTTGACAGAGTCGTCACATTCTGTCAAAGTAAAGAACACTATCCCCGAAAGCAGTGCTCATCTATACCCACGACTAGCAGGGTCCAACTGGACTTGTATCATAAGTCGCAATAAAATAATATTAGGGCGTTCAACAGAAAAGACCAAAGTGGACGTCGACTTTGGAAGCTCCAAGGCTATCTCACGAAAACACTGTGAAATTCGCTTCAGCACGTCTCGGGCTCGGTGGGAGCTCGTTGTGTATGGTGGAATGGGTGTAAAAGTGAATCATGTGCTGAAAAAGAAGGCTGATAAGCCCACTGTCCTGACAACAGGATCACTGATTAATATCAACAATACCAGCTTTGTGTTTATAAACCCTACAAACTCAAAGCCGCCACCTGTGCACAACGAACCACAGTCTGAATCAGAGGCAAACACACCGGCAGAAGAGATTGCGCTGGATGGTCAATTGGAGACTGTATTAATTGAGTTGCTTGAAAAGAAGGAAAGTATGACAACGCAGGCAATTATTTCTTCATTGAATGAAAAAAGAACCAAGCATATTGATAAGGTACGTTGCCATGGTAACCAATACTAATCACATTAATAATATTAATAATGATAGGGCACTCTATTACATGTGTTGGTGATGAGTAATCGCTTCGAGTTAGAAAATGATTCGATTAATCTTTCAGCAAACGAGTCGGATGTTGTTCAATGGAAATTGGTGCAGCCTCAAGTAGCACGAGACATGTCGTTGGTTGAGACACCATCCCTGGAACCTTCTTCGCTGGAAGAAGAATGGTCCATTATGGATAATTCAGCAAGGCAGGATTCCTGTGATATTGACCTCGATGATGGCGAACCACCACCTGCAACGCCGCCACCAACAGCATCAAGGGGTTTGTCTATTGAATCCATGTATACGGTGTGGAATAAGTCTGACCACGAATCAAATAAACGAAGACGAAGTGATGAAGAAGAAGAAGAAGAGAAAGGTAAATGTAAATGTAAATGTAAATGGTAAAGCAAGCAAAAGGAATTGATTGGATTGTTATTTTAGCCGATATATATAAAAGGATCCGCACAGCCATATTAAAGCCAAATCAAGTTTTATCATAAACTGACCCTGTTTTTTAAAAGTCCTCGAGAAATCTAATTAGAAAAAAATAGAAAAACATAATAAATAAATATAAATTAAAAGTGCAGTACTCTTTTTCTTCTTTCTCTCTCTCACTTATTGTTATTATTAATCATGTCTGTTATTCTTGTTACTGGTGGCTCTGGTCTCGTCGGTGAGGCCATGAAGTATGTTATTGAGAACGAAAAGGATCCTCGTTACGGTAAGAAGGAGGGCGAACAGTGGATCTTTTTGGGTTCAAAGGACGGTGACTTGAGGTAAAAAGACATGAAGATGATGATGATGATGATGATGATGGCCATGTCAAGTGTTTTGACAACTTTTTCTCATTTAGAAAGGAGAGCGATGTCAAGGCAATCTTTGAAAAGTACAAGCCCACTCACGTCATTCACTTGGCTGCCATGGTCGGCGGTCTTTTCAAGAACATGAAGTATAAGCTCGACTTTTTGCGTGAAAACATGATGATGAATGAGAATGTCCTTTGGCAATCCAAGGAATACAAGGTATGTTCTAGATTTTATAATGAAAAACACGGGAAAAAGTGCTGATAAGGAAGGGGGGGTTCTATAGGTCCAAAAGGTCGTTTCTTGCTTGTCCACCTGTATCTTCCCCGATGACACCACTTACCCTATTGATGAGACCATGGTTCACAACGGTCCCCCTCATTCCTCCAACTTTGGCTATGCTCACGGCAAGCGTATGATTGATGTCTATAACCAGTAAGTAGATATAAGATCGACTTAGTTTAAAATAGACTAGTATTTTTGATTTCTAAATGATGCTTTGTACTACCCTTTTTTTTAGTGCCTATAATGATCAATTTGGCTGTAATTTTACTTCCGTTATCCCTACCAACATCTTTGGTCCCCACGATAACTACAACCTCGAGGGCTCTCATGTCTTGCCTGGCTTGACCCACAAGTGTTATCTCGCCAAGAGTAAGTGTTTAATTGTATTGGTGTAAATAGGTTGCTTACCCTTGTTTGCGCATAGAGAACAACACTCCCTTCACTGTTATGGGTACTGGTAAGCCTCTTCGCCAGTTCATCTACTCTCGTGATTTGGCTAAGCTCTTCATCTGGACCTTGAGAGAATATAACGAAATCGAACCCATCATCTTGTCTGGTAAGTTGTCGTTATTACATATGTGTATGTATGTGTAAAGGGTCTGTTTAATATTGATACGCTTTTGTGCTATAATAATGAATAGTTGGTGAAGAGGATGAGGTCTCCATCAAGGATGTGGCTGATTCTATTGTCAAGGCTCTTGATTTCCAGGGCGAGTACTCTGTAAGTAAACAAATAAGTATACATCTATAAATAGTAATAATAACGTGTCTTTTTTTTTTTTTTTAGTTCGATACAACCAAGGCTGATGGCCAATACAAGAAGACTGCCAGTAACGAAAAGTTGATGAAGTATATTCCCGATTTCGAGTTTACACCTTTCGATGTTGGTAAGTTGATTCATTATTGATTAGTAGAGAAAGGATCGACCACTCATACCATTCCTTTTCAATTACAGCTATCAAGGAGTCCATTGATTGGTTTGTAGAAAACTATGAGACTCTCCGTAAATAAATACAGTAAACCAGAACTCATGGTCGCATGAGCTTGCATTTGTAATAAAACAAAATAAAATAAAAGTGTCATTGTTGATTTGAACATAAAGCATGTTTTTATTTAATAAATGTGTATCTCTTTAATTCAATACGTCTTCTCTTTAGGGCTCTTCCCATAAGGAATATGCCTTGGTTAAACTTTCAGCTATTACTAGATTCATAAAGATAGTTTATTATCCTTCATAAAAATAGAGAAAAGTTATTCAAATTAATGAGAAAAAAGAGATGGAGAGTTGACCCTGTCATATAAGCCAATGAATGATCATATAAGGGCATCCTTTTCGTGTATTGATTAATATAATTGGTATTCACTCATCATCATATTGAATTGTTATAATACAATAATACGAATACATTATTTATTCTTTAAATGGATCCGACATATCACCATAATGACTTGCTGTAAAGTTTTATATTCAATTGTAATGATTCTTTTATTAAATTGATACATCTAAATATTTATCATCTTTCTATGACTAGTTATTATATGGATTCATTGACGACACCTTCCTCTTGGCTTCCTTTTCACCATCTGGGGTCGTGAAATATTCCTCCCCCTCATTACCTAGACCGTCTATTGCTTGCTCGTCCCATAAGCCTGCTGGGGCTGTAAGTGCTTATAATTAATATTTGCTGTGTAATGGATTACTAATCTTATTCATATCGACTTTTTTATTCTGGTCTCTGCTTCTGCAGTTTCTATTGGTGAATGTTTCCGATTCTTGGTATCTACAATATGAGCGTTTCATTTGAATCTACTATCTCGGCTAACTTAATGCAATTATTGCTCTTTTCTCCCCCTTTTCTCGATTCCTTGGAAAAAACAGTATCAACGATGTAAATGAAATTGATATGTTTGATACCACATTCACATGTTAAATTGATAAAACATGATGTTCTAGTTAAATTCTCCACATACCAAAAAACTAGATGGGATAGACTTCCAACTATTCATGCGTTTTTTTTTTTTTTTTTTTTTTTTTTTTTTTTTTTTTTTTTTTTTGTTTTTTTTTTTTTTTGTTTTTTTTTTTTTTTTTTTTTTTTTTTTTTTTTTTTTTTTTTTTTT
>VCJJ01001491.1:1750-12429 GCA_024139415.1 Backusella tarrabulga
TACTGTTGGTATTGTCATCGCCCAAATTGTAAGAAGAACCCAATTGATCGAACAAAACACCCCCGATCCTTTCCCCATTCCTGGATATCATTATGGTAATGATCCAGATGACATTTTTAATGGTGTCCTTCACAGCATCTCACCAGAAATCATGAAGGGTCTGGAGGGTGCAGATTCTTTACAGAACCAGAACCATGCTTTGCTTCGTTTGGTTTATGTACTCGAGCAAGGTAAGAGAAGCCACATGAATAAAGGGGAAAGGTTAAATATTTAAATGCATTGATTCAGGTCTTGATTCAAAAATGTCACCTAGATCTGCCATTGAATGGGCTCTAGAACGTGGTACCATGATTGAAAACTTGAAAGAAGGCATTATGGGAAATTATCAAATCATTATGGCGCTGACTGCAGTTTTGGATAGTGGGTTTTTTAGCAAAAAGTTACTGGATAAAGTTGTTGATGAATGTAAGTAAAATAGACTAGTATTCATCTTTTATAAAAAAAAAAAGAAAAAAAAAAGGGCCATCTTTATTGATTTCCTTTTACTATAAAAAGCCGATGCTGTTATCAATCTACGTGAAGATATTTTAATGAACCGTGTCAAACAAACGACACAGTCCACATCAGGCTACGAATCCAAAAGCAGCAATATCTCCATGGCGCTTATTGGCCTCGAGCGTTACTTCTCGTTACTTTGCTTCACCGCCTACATTAACGAGTCAGCTGATACGACATTTGAGGTGACATTTTCATCCTGGTTAAAGCAACGCACGGAGATATGGTCCATGCTTCAGAGCATGAGACGAAAGGGCCCTCGGCTTTATCTTTTCCGTCCAGTGGATGATTTGCATGGTTTGATCAAGACACGAAATTTCAGTGCATCGTTTCATTCTAACCGCGCTGCTTTGGGTTTTGGTCCGGGAATGTTTGAAATGATTAATACATTGGGTTCTGTTGCGCCTGAAATCGAAGAATTTATATTGAAGGTACTTTTTTTAATTTATATTTTTTTACATGCTCTTTCAAATCATTCTAATATATCCAAAAGTCTCGCACTGGAGTTGTATTGACACCTCAAACCATTTTAAAAATCGATTTTTGGAACTCCAGTCAGCTAGATGCTGCTGAACATAATCAGCTTCAAAAGCTACCAACACCAGGTAGGGACGGCAGTGATGAATCTGATATCGCATTACTTGAAGAGGAGGCAAAGCAATACCATAAACCCCAAAGACACCATGTATTCTTTGTCGAGGGTGCATCCAACTTTCGACGCATTAAGCATACCCATGTTTACGGCGTGGCCCAGCCTACCGTCGATGGTTTGCGCAAAGTCATGCGTCGTCTGCTCTTGACAGACCAACCACATAACGAAAAGATGCTATGGATCAATTTACGTGAGGAACCCATCATCTATATCAATGGTATCCCCTATGTCCTTCGTGATCGTTATTTCACATTACGTAACATTAAGGTGTATCAAGGCATCACAGGTGATCGTTTAGAGCAGCTTGAGGAGCGCTTGAAACAGGATGTGATTCGCGAAATCATGAATTATGATGGTCGAATTCTGCTCCATGGTGAGGATAAGGATGGTAATGTATTGGCTGCTTGGGAAGAGGTTAATGTCGATGATGTCATGACTGTCAATGAAGTGATGGCCTCGGTTGCGGCTGAAATCATCGATGAGCTTGACAGTGATGAGGAATACAATACTCCTATTCGAAAAGATGTTTTGGATTATCGCCGTATTCCCGTGACCGCCGAAAAAGAGCCTGAATGGTCTGATTTTGATGATATTAGAAATTTGATGGCTTGTATTGATCTATCAAAGACTGCGCTCATCATGTAAGTAGAAATAAAAAATGTACATAACGCATCACTGAAGTGAAAATATGAAAATAAGGCGCAACATGAATTAATGCATTTACTTTGATAGGAACTGTCAAGTTGGACTAGGCCGCTCTACATTAGGAACAATAGTTGCAACCTTACTAACCAAATGGATCAATCAAAAAACAACACTCTCTCACCACGGATCAAAATCGCATAGAAGAAAGACACTCAACTATCAAATTATCAATAACCTACTACGTGTTGTGCGTAACGGATTGGAGATTAAGCAAACTGTGGATGATGCCATCGACACCTGTGGTACCTTTCTCAATCTGCGTGAAATGATCGACACGGAGCAGATCAAGGCAGATAATGAGACGGACGAAGATAAAAAGCAAATGCATATGAAACGTAGTATTGCAGCCCTCCAGCGTTACTTTGTGCTTATATGTTTCCAAGCCTATCTTGACTCGACGACACCCAAATCATTGGATAGCACCGAATCATTTGAAAGTTGGTTTAAGCGAAGACCCGAGATTGGCATGCTGCTCAAAGAAATCAACACCCATCATCAGCAGGTGGTGATCCCTGTCGAGAAATCGATTGGGGATGGCGTCGCCCTTTCCACCGAAATCATGTCTGTCGTCAATGCAAGACGTGGCCAGGTACTTGCACAACAGACCATTCTCAAGCATGATGCTTTCCCTGGATGTCAAAAGATGAGTCTCAAAGAGAAGATTAAGGGCGCCTATAACTTTCGACGCGTTGCCGTTAAGGCTGTCAAGATGGCTGTCAAGGTACCCAGTGTTGCTTCCGATATAAGTGGTCTCCAAGCAGATCATGAACGCCATGATGATACTGTGATATTTCCTCCCTTTATATGCGGAGCTGCTATGCCATCCAAGGATGCCATCAAGGCCGTTCTTCAGTCAATGGATGCAGGACCAGGCGGTAAGCGAAAGGTCTTGTGGACATGTCTTCGTGAGGAGCCAGTGCTCTATGTCAATCAGCAGCCTTATGTACTACGACTTTTTCAGGAACCTCTCAAAAACCTGGAATCGACTGGTATCACAACAGATCGTGTGGAAAGCATGGAAGAGCGCATGAAATTGGAGGCGACCAGTGAATGGAAGGAGTATGATGGAAGACTTTTGTTACATGATGAAAAGGCAAATGACAAAGGAGGTTATGGTTTGGTGGTAAGTATATGTTATAATAGACAAAAGGGAGAAGACGTCGTAGATATAGTTGTGGGGAATCATGATCCAAAATTTTTTTGGGAAAATGAAGGATGATGTTTGAAAGGAAAAGCGCTAAATAGTGATAAAAATACTCAATGCATGTACACTTTAGGGATTGTGGGAAACCGTTTCAATAGAGGCAATACAGACACCAAAAAATACATTCCAGTCCATTATCGATGAAGGCTACCGTGTAGACTATTTACGTATACCAATGTAAGTTTTAAACTCACTGTGGAGAAATTTTTCTCTTTTTCTGATGTGCTCCATTAATGTCTAATTCATTGTACACAATATAGTACCGACGAACAGGCACCTATTCCAGATGTCTTTGACCAATTGATTAAGCGAATTAGCAATGCAAATGCGGGAGTGGACGTCTTGTTCAACTGCCAAATGGGGTAAATGATACTTTTTTCACTGTGATGCTACATTTACTAATGTTTTGTATGTAGACGAGGACGTACCACAACTGGTATGGTCACTGCCTGTCTTTTGGCAATGATAGTCAACAACGATTACCTCTCACCTGGACGCAAAAGATCGGTCAGTCTAGACTCACCCATTGAAGCCAGAAGTGGACAGATCAACATCATTGCAGAAGCAGAAGAATCGTTGGAGGAGAGTTATCGAAACGGCGAATACCGCATCATCTTGCAAGTGGTGAGTGTATTAACATATGGCAAATTAGCCAAGCGCCTTACAGACAAGGCCATCAATATGTGTGACCACATGCAGAATCTTCGACGAGCCATCTTTGACTACAAGCTGCGCTTAGATTCCATTGAAGATCAACACTCTAAGCAGTATAAAAGTACTCGCGAGGTCGCTTTGAACTATCTTATTCGCTACTTTTACTTGATCGTATTTGCAGATTATTTATTAGAAGAACTTGGAGGTAAAAAGGAATGCCTGACACCGGACGGCGAACAGGCCATCTGTGATAATGAGATGAAGCAGGATAGTTTCTCTACCTGGCTTAGTAATCGACGTGAAATTACAAATATACTTAAAATACAGTCGATAGAATTAGATTAGAAACTTTAATAAAATGATTTTCTCTTTTCTCTAATATTTAGATTGACTGCTTTTTTTTTTGCTTGAAAAATGGAATTTCGATCAAGACAATTATTGACTTTGTATAGTTCTGATAGTTTTTTATTATAAACATGGGTTATCTTCTTTAACTGAGAAAGGGTGGATATCTTTTAGTTTGAGTATAGTTGAACTGCATTACTTCAAGCGATGCCTCCATAGCATATGAGTGGCATTCCTTTATTCTCGCCTTCATTTCATAAAACTTCATTTTCAATGACTTATTGGAACCCGTCGTGTTTATTCCCTATAATGCATCGAACTATCCACTTGTTTCCCATATCATTTAAACAAGGGATGGATGACCTTTGACTTTGGCGCTAGTACCATCATCCAATGGCTATATTGCAATAACATGATGCGACCATCAAACACATTCTTCCATTGTTATCCATGCATTTATTCTGAATCCGTGCCATTCTGATATGAAGGAGAGCCCATGAAGCCAGGCATACCAGCAAAGCCTCGTTTAAGGTAGTCAGGAGAGTAGGTGTGTAGTCCAAGTTGGTTTATGACAAAGTAGTGTTGATAATATATTTATACATGGCGAGCCTTTCCTTTTCTTTTTGAATTGCTTGCCTAATCTTACAAACAGTGGGAATCAGCTCACGATCCAAATGACTTACTCGCATGACGCTTGTGAGCAAGAGAGAGAAAAAACTTTTTTTACTATCCTTTTCTTTTCATCTTCTTGTTCTCCAAAAATAGATAATAAGATAAAGTGATTTAAAGGAAAGTAAAAAAATATTTTATTTTTTTAATTACATTGTGCTTGGGCTGTTGTGTAAGGAATTAACTAATAAGAAGCCTAACCATGAGGGAAGCGAAAAAAAAAAAGAAGTAAGAAAATAAAGTAATGAGCCAAAGGCGATAGCTGCGGTGTTTCACCCTCGCAGGCAGAGGCGATGGTGATGTTACACGATATATCATATGTATTACCATAAAAGGAAAAATTATCTATATCACAGGAGCATTGACTAGTCTATTAACAGGAGACCACCATAGTACAGTGGTCAAGTGTTCAGACTAAAACTGTTGACATCCGAGTTCGATTCCTGCCTTCACCACTTTCTTGCGCACTTCGGTTATTTCCTATGTTTCTCTAATTAATGGTGGAGGTGGTGTCGGTAGGAGGTCGGATAATGAGGACTAAATGTCAACACCCATATTTTTTGACTCTTGTTGTATTGCTTATTCTTTTCTCTGCTTTATTTGCTTACTTTTTTTCCCCTTGCACTGCCAAATAAAATAAAATAAAATCATATATATGAAAAGAAGCAGTAAAAAAAAAAACAAAAACAAAAACAAAGGTTTTTCTTGCGCTTGCTGGGGCAGGTAATTCTCATGTCTCATTCGGATTCTGACATGATTCACCAACTTGTTGGCAGAGTAGAGAAAGAAAAGAACGAAGGGAAAAGCAAACGGGGCTTTTTCATGTTTTTCATTATACTCCACAGTAGCAGAAAAGAAGGAAAATTAATTTTTTCTTGCTTTCTCTGCCCACCTTTCTGTTTTTTTTGTTTTATTAAATACAGATCTTTTGAGAAAAAGTGTATCTGATCCAACCCAAACCTAATCGTAAAAACAGTGAGAATACATACAAAAATGGATCAGAAGAAGCTGGGTATGTGCCATTTCTGATACTTGGATATTTAAGCTCAATGATGGTTGCAAAAAAATGAAAAAATTGTTATTAATATATGTTGTTGCACTAAGATCTTGTGTTACTGTCTTTTTCAACTTCAGTTCTAAGATACCATTTTTATTTTAATAAAATGATTAGTAGCGTCCTCACGCAAATACAAAAAAAAATACCATTTTTATTTTTTATAAGAAATACGCAAAACCAAATAGTAAAGAATTAAAGGATATTTTTTATAAAAAGGTACATATATATCTACAAGTGTTTAGGGAAAGTTATGTTATAATATAATAAGTAAAAAAAAAAGAATGTCGGCTTTTTTTAAGAGTGTTTCTATACATGATGGGTATCAAGACTTTTAACGGATCCATTACCCTTCTCGTCATGAACGATAACTTCCATTTTATGGTTGTTTTCTTCTTCGACAGACATCTCCGAGAGACCATCTTCACGAAGTTGACGCTCTTGCTTCTCAGCAGCTGCCAAGCGACGTCTTTCGATTTCTTCTTCTCTCCATTCATGAGAACGGAAAGAGCCTTCAAGGCGTGCCATGACACAGGTACCAAGACAGTTTCCAAAAACGTTGATAGAGGTTCTTGCCATATCTATAACACACATTTTGTTAATATTCAAATCGTCAAAAGAACTTTTTATACGCTTCTATTATTTACCCATGATGGCATCAACACCCATAATCATAGTAACTGCTTCAAAAGGAAGATCGTACTATAAAAGGATATATAAGTAATTATATTTATATATATATATATATGTTGCTATATTATCTACCTGTTTCAGTGTACCAGCCAAGACAACTATAAAGTGGATATAAGTTAGTAAATGTATCCAAGTGACAATAAATGGAATATGTGTATATACTTACTTAAAGAAGCTCTTGGAATTGCAGCAACACCCTTTGATGAAAGCATCAATGTACCCATAATTGAAAGCTGTGTACCAATATCAAGCGATTTACCTTGAGCTTGAGCAGCAAAGATACTGGCAAGAGCAAGGTAAAGTGTAGTACCATCAAGGTTAAATGAGTAGCCACTATTCAGAAAATACAAATAACGGTTAGATGATCTATAACGCTACGCTATTTTTTTTTAAAAAAAAGGAAAAAAATTACCATGGAATAACAAAAGCGGTTAAGGAATTTGGACAACCGAATTTTCTCATATTTTCCATAGCTCTTGGTAAAGCAGATTCACTAGAAGCAGAACTGAAAGCAATTAACCAAGGCTGAGCCACTGCTTTGAAAAATCCTCTGATAGGCACACGCGATAGGAACATGACCGGGATAAGCACGACAACAACAAAAATAGCAAGGGATGCATATAAGGAACCAATAAGCTTACCGAGATTAGCGAGGATGTCAATACCGTTGCTTCCAATGGCAGCCGCAAGGGATGCACCAATACCGATGGGAGCGTCTAAGAACACATGTAAGTAGTCCACTAACAAAAAGATATATTAAATAAGTACTTACAGTTCATAATTAAGGCAACAAATTTGAACATAATCTACATGAATAAAAAACAATTAAATTAGATATACGAAAGCAATGAAAATGTAAAAAAATCTTACCATAGATAATGAACTGTTAATACGAAGCATGAATTCCTTTGATGTCTTATCGGCTTTCATCATGGCACAAGAGAATAAGGCGGCACAAAAGACAACACCCAGGATTTGGTTCTCAGTGGCGGCAACAAAGAAATTTTGAGGAATGATCATTTCCAACTCACCGTACCAGGTAATACTATCGGATTTATCAGCCATTTGGGAAACATCACCTGTTTCACCTGTAAGCTGAACGCCTTGTCCTGGTTTGATTAAATTGGCCATAATAAGACCAACAGCTAAAGCAAAGGTAGTAATAACTTCAAAATACTATAAATGCATTTTTAATAAAAAAAAAGTTACATATTTTCATTATAAAATACTTACAATAATGGTTTTGACAGCTAACCGACCCACTTTTCCTACATCATCGCCATGACCAGCAATACCGACAACCAAAGTAGAGAAAATAAGAGGGGTTTCAATGATAGTAATCATACGAATAAATGCGGTACCAAGAGGCTTCAATTCAGCACCTGCCTCAGGCGCAAAGTGACCAATCAAGATACCAACAACCATACCAACGATGATCCAGACTGTCAAGTTGGTACGTGCTGCAAAAACGCGCCATACAGTCATAAAAGGTCCCCACAAAAGTCTATTCCAAACGAATAAAATGGCTTCCTTCATTTTCGTAACAAAACGTGGATACTCCTTGGTGTTCTCTTCGACCGGAGGGACACCATAAGTTAAATCATTAGGATCAATTTCATTCTGATTGCTTTCCTGGGACTTTTTGAAAATATTCTTGATCATAAAATTAAATAGGTGAATGAAATGTACTTTTTTAAAATGTGGATGGATTAAAAGAACAAAAAAAATAGTGATGAAAAAAAAGGAGTATTTATAAGAAATAGGCAAAAAAAAAGGTGATACGATGTGGTAGATCACAAAAGTCCATGGAATTAAAGTTTTACAAGAGTGAGTAATTTCCTTATATGGTCATTGGATCTCACACTTGTGTGCTACCCCAGAACAAATGAATATGTACACAGAAAAAAAACCTTAACCGATAGAGTTTTATTCTGGATTTTAATCAATTACATCTTTGTGCAATAAAATAAGTAGGAAAATACTCGTAGATACGCAGTAGTGCTCATCTTTTTTGATCTACAAGCTAAATAAACGACGGCATCTATATAACAGGTTTAGTCCAGACACTGCAATCAAGTGGATTAAAAGATTTACCAAAGTGATTTATCTAACCTTTTTATTATTATTGATCCGCATTTTTTCATAGAATCTTGCGAAGGGTTTTTTATGGAAATTACCAATCAGTAGAAGAGGCTGTGTTTATAATATTATTGAGTTTTAATATTTCAATATTTGATCTATCCACAAGTACAAAACGTATATCCCCTTTTCTCATATCCTTTTTATACGGTAGTTCTCACGCTTTTGAGATTAAGTTTGGTTTGTACCTACAATTAAATCGGATACAAAGGTTTTTTTTTATAATGTAACTTTGTGTTTGACAAACAAAAAGAAGGGCGGGAAAAAGTAAACGAGAATCATTTTTACTTCTTGTTACAGCTTCTCTGTGGGTAAAATGTAATTTTTAGTAAGAAAAGGTATAGTACGCAACGAGCAGTGCACAATGGTTTAAAATACAAGTGCCGAATGAATATCAAGTTATAAAAAGAGGAAAGCCTTGATTTTCATATTAAACGGGAAAAAGGTTACAGGAAAATCATCAGAACTATACAAAGACATTTATTGTGTTTCTTGAAATTCCATTTTTTTTTTATTAAAATCCAAAGATGGGGAAAAAAGAAAATCATTTTAATTTTATTTCAATTTTTCTCAAACAAACCATTAAAGGTTATAATCCAAGATTCGATTTAAGTATATTTGTAACCTCACATCAGCTGCTTAACCACGTTGAAAGGCTATCCTGATTCAATTTCATTATAACAGATGGTACGTTCGCCATTAGATGTCAGTCATCGTTTTTTACCATCAGCTTCCTCTAGTAAATAATCTGAAAAGATGACCAAGTAACGATTGAGGAAAATATGACTGGATATTCGTCGTTCCGATAGTTCTTCTCCAGCGACTCTTCCGTCTCTGTGGTGGTGCTGATCTGTCTACTTCTTTTTTCAATGGATGAACCCAGACTGACATACCTTTACGCTTAGGTGAAAGGTAGTCGCTGTTAACCAGTATTGCTAAAAGACATGCAGTGACCAGACCAGTTATGGTACGATCTCAACTATAAAAAAAAACATTAGTAAATGTAGCATCACAGTAAAAAAAGTACCATTTGCTCTATTTAGCAGTTGAACAAAACATCCACTCTCACGTTTACATTGCTAATTCGCTTAATTAATTGGTCAAAGACATTTGGAATAAGTACCTGTTCGTTGGTAATACGTTGTGTAAAATGAAATTAGAGGGATATGATATTAATGGATCACATGGGAAAAGAAAAAGAATATATAAAAACTTCTCCACAATGAGTTTAAAACTTACATTGGTATACGTAAATTTTCTGCCCGGTAACCCTCGTCGACGATGGATTGGAATATGTGTCTTTTTAAGTGTCTGTATTGCCTTTATTGGAACTGTTTCCCACAGTCCTCTTAATATATATTTTTCCTATTTAGCGCTTTTCCACTTTCCAAACATAATATCCCCTCAACCACTATGTATATCATACGCTGCTTATACCAACCGTTCCTTATGGATCAAACAATGTCACTGTGCAGAGAAAAATATTTTCCTTTAGCTGATTACTTGCAACTTTCATTCGCTCTTCTATGGCTTCCATGCGATATGTTGTGATAACAGTCCCCTCTATGACAGGCTCCCCACATAGATATGCCCACATGGTCTAAACCTGGATATCCATCTACTGGGCCATGCCTCATATATCTGGTTTAAAAACTCGTTTATAGATTTGCCTCGATCGTATTTTCTTTTAAAGAAAAAACAAAACTTTGGGAATTCGTCTTATGATGCCTAAGGATGATCATGTTTGAGAACAAGTCTGTTGTGTAAGGTACCTGACCTTGCATTTGGCATGAGAGAAGGATATATCATCCCTCTCGTTTTCCCGACTGGGATCATGAAACTGTTGATAATAGATCAAAGTTATTGTTATTAAAACATTCTGCTGGTAACGTTGTAGTTACTGCTTCCGACATACTGTCTTTTTCAAATTATTGAGAAAAAGGAAAATAATTATTGAGAAATGGTTGATGAGAAAAAAAGGGGGTTTAAGAGAGGTGAAGAGATTGATA
>VCJJ01001496.1:6256-26826 GCA_024139415.1 Backusella tarrabulga
ATTTATATCATGTTATTCTTCATCGGGAAACAATATACCTCTATGGACTTTGCTACATGGCTACCAACCACTATTTGCTCACTGCCTGAAATATACTCTGTACACATGATATATGCCCCCTTTCTCAATAATTACTATCACTTTTCTCATTTATTTGTAATGCTTTCTCAATTATTTCCCCTTTTTTTCCCATTAATTTGTAATTTTTTCTCATTTTTTTGAAAAACACAGTACTCTACTATGTCTAATAACTAAAAAAAAAGCTGGATCTCTTTCAAGGAAGTAAATATAACCAACAGCGATGAGTTGGTCAAAATTTTAAAAATATCATTCGACATCATATTAGGATTAAGTATTTATGTGCTTTTAGAAATCCAAGTGACCAAAATAAACTTATCAAAGGTGACATTTGCCTAACTATATTTGAGTTAAATGCAAAGATTATAGGAATCTCTAAAGAGCACTTTAAAATGTATTAAAAGAAATTAAAACGGCCCGAAACGGGCCCATTTCACTATTTAATCTTAATAAAAGTTTACACTGATCCTTAAAAGGCACCTTCTTTAAAGATCAGAAAAGACATATCCAATTCAATTTGTCACCAGCTTCTTTTAGATCAAATAAAAACTACATCATGCTTGGTTTAGTATTAGATTTTTTTTTACTACTAAATTAAATTCGTTGTATATTGAATACCATGTTCTACATTTACTTCTTACGAATTTACTTGACATTTCGACATTTATAAAATTGTTGGAAAAGAAAAAACAACAGATAAAAATCACTTTTAAATATAAAAACAGTTATAGTTCAATCAATAGCGTCGAGTAAATCAATGAGATTCTACCTCCATTATGCGTTAAGCATATGATTAAGTTTTAGCGTAGAAATATAATTAAGAAGTTCAGCAACAATATATTTAAAAATCTCCGAGCACCAAATACGTAACTTGCACTAAGGAAAGGGGGTTTCATTAATTACTTTATTATTATATAATATTATTAGTCAGAGAGCCAGCCATTGGCAGTGTTATATTCTTTGCTTTTCTTTCATTTGCTATTGAAACAAAATGCAAATCGGAGTCAGTGATGTTTTTGGTCTCAACTTGCAGTATTTCTTAAGTTTCAAGATATTTTTTTATGCCTCATGTGATATTTTCCCAATGATAATCACAATGTTTATTTATCAGGCACTGCTTTGCTTTTATGTCATAATACTACCTTATGCTCTCCGCTCTTGTCTCACATAATGATCTTACTTCCATTCTGCTTTTCATATTGAACCTAATAGCTTTTGCTACCTATGATCTTCTGGAGATACCAATGCACGTATGTGCTTTATTCATTTACGTATCACATGGCACGTTGCTAGCTTATGGTTTCGGTGTTCCTGGGAAAATAAAGTAAGCTAAAAGATTTGAAAGAGATTTTTACTACTACGCATAGTGCGAACAAGGTTTTATTCTCAATGACGACAGTCGCCGAGAAACTTGACGAAATAGCTCTACATCAACTTTCAATCATATTTTCATAAACTCATATAGGTATTGTTTATGATTGATAGAAATGAAGTTTTAAACAATGTAGGTTGCTCATCAATCATTAAGAGATGAGGGGCACACAGGAGCAAAAACGAGTAGGAACATAAATCCGAATTGAATGCATTTTATTTATTGATATTACAAAAGCAACAGCCGATACCTTGATCGTCCCTTTTTTTTAACCTCCACTCTAAGCCTTGGGCTAAGCAAAAAAAAAAAGGAGGTCTAGAGGTTAATATTACCACATTCATATATTACTGTTTTTTTTAGATCCGCTGGTATGAATAATGATTGATAGATACAAACTATTAAAAAGATAGAAAAGGTTTAAATCCAAGTCACTATCGACTGAGCAGGAGAGATAAATCTCAAAATAGCGAGACCGATAGGGATCGTCTGCCATAATGCTGCATAATGAACATCATATAAGCCTTACATCAGAAGCAGTATCTATCTTGATTTATATCTTTATAATGCTACAATCTTCGTAATCTTTTCTGACTTCTGTAGAACGAATCAAACATCCTGCCATTGATAGCGTATCGCTTTTTGCAGTAGAATGTATCACCTTCCCGAAAAGGCAATTTGAAACGGCGGGGATCACTGGCTTCATCTGATTTGTTCCTTATTTTTTATGTTTAGCACGCACACTGACAAAAAAAAACTATTTAAAGCAAAGTTTTATTTTTAATTCCTCTTCTATTTAATATCTTTTTTTGATTTGTTTACATTACCTTTTTATTTATTCCATTATGGCATTTTTTCAAACCGACTTGGACCCACTTTACCTTCGCGAAAAACACAGAGATACTCTACAACAAAGAAATAGCATCTCATCAAGTACACAAGAAGAAATACAGCAATCCCGGAAGAAATATGAATTTAAATTCTCAGACATCTTCAAGAGCTCAACGTCTTTACAAGAGGGACCGCGCATTACGTCTGATCCAATGAACCGATTGGTTTCCTTCCACTTATAAAACCTGGGGAATGAAGAATAACAAACAAGACATTCTCCAGTTCATTTGTCTATAACAACTCAAATCATAATACCTACCATTTTTTCTTTTACCTTTCATTGTGCTCTTTTTTATTATTAACTTCTTTGTACATAATAAACGAATATTTTTTTTTCATATATAAATAGTTTAAGTATTGTCATTTCAAGTCATCTATGCTGGCTTTACCTTTTCAAGTGAAGCGGCATGGATGTGAGCTACCACGCGTTAACCCATAGCTTATTTCTGACAGTCATCTGATGCATTATGAAATGTGTTGTTGTGCCTCTTTTTATGGATTTAACATATGAGGTTAGAATGAACCGAAAAAAGTAATAACAATGTGCTACTCGAGGGGAACAAACCAGAAAAAGGAGAGTCTATTATTATCACCCCTTTCTTTCTAAAAAAAAAAAGATAATAAACATAAGATAACTTGGTGAGTAGATTTTATTTGTGTCGTAAGGAAATAAAGATAGTTTTCTTTTAAAAAGAAAACTCGTTCTATGGTCTTTTCATTTCAACCAAGAAGCTTTTCTATTATTTTTTTCAAAAAAAAGAAACTCAGACACGGCATCTTTGTCCATGTTCTTTGTTTCTAAATTACTTTATACTCGTGGACCCATTTTCATATTATTATTGGCAACTCGTTTATTTTTTTCGCACCAGATTGGGAGAGAGGAATGTTTCTTAAACGAGCCAATACCTGACAATTTTTTTTTCTTCGTGTTAAATGCTCAGCAAAGAGAGCTTTTATGACGCCTTGTTCGAACATGGAAATAAACACAGGGATAAGTCATATGATAAAAATGAGTATTCTCTAAAAAAATATGAACTTCAATTAGGCTTTTGTCTCTCTTCTTGTATGTTACAGTTATCACCAAGTTCAAATTTGATCCTTCCTTATCTCCACATCCAAAAAAGGAGAATGCATAACCAAGCAAACTTTTAAACCATCATACACAAAATACATTAAAGGCATTCAAGTTGGCAAAGAGTTTTTATTTTGTTTCACACAAGTACAAAAAATAATAATAACATGGTTTATTTGCTATTGAAATAGGGACAAACTCCTGTATTTATTTAATTGCAATATTTGTTTTAATGTCAAGATATCGTTTGCTGCTAGTACATTTCATCACATCCCCCCGCCTATTCAAAAATCATGTGTGGTTGTCTTCATACCATCATGAGGCTTTATAATGAATCATACACTCTTATTATAACAATGAATTCGTTGATGTTTATTGCACATATATCTTTTATGTTGACAAGTGTTATTTCGCCCTGGTGGCAAATAGTTCCTGTTATTTTTTATCGAAAGGGAGGCGCGATTAATGCACATGCGTACAAATATGGTAAACTGGGTGACAAAAAAAACTCAGATGATCTACATAAAAAATACATCAAACTTACTATAACACTTCTTGAGCCATATCGAATTCAACAAATTATTTCAGAAAAATCGTGTAGAAAGAAAATTTCTGAAACTCAGACCTTTCTTGTGTCTGGACTCAAAGTATAACCTCCCCACTTTTTCTCAAAACGTGGACGTTGGTTTTTCTCAGTACCGGAACGATCTAAGGAGGTTAAATACGATCCCTTTTCTTGTTTATCTTAATCGTGATGGCTCTTATGTATTATAGATAGCAATTTATAGTCCAACCCTCTTCCACATAGAAACACTTTTGTTGGAAACCTACTTTATTCTTATTTTTCCAATGAGATAAGCAGCAGTCTTTTTTTATTTATTTCGGAAAGACGTGGATGTGGGAAACCGTTTTTTTACGAACATGATAGGTGATTGAGCGGAATGCGTGAGACAGATCTTTAAAACTGTGTGATACAAAAAATTCACTCTTTTTCTATGAGTAAAAAAAATCTCATAATCAATATTTTTTTAATACCTACTAAAATATTGGGTTACTCAGTACTCTTTCTTGAGAGTAACTTTGTGCTTTTTTTTTGGCCGGATTTCTTTTAATTTCATCGTTTATCTTTCTCTTCTGGTTATGAAGGGCATTGGCTATGATTCATAACAACCTAATGACATGAGTCATTAAAATGCTGTATGATATATTTTGAAGTCGTAGAGCTTCTCTGATCTGATCTAATATGATAAACAGGAAATTTGTGAGCGTTCTCACATATCGGGGTAAATATAAAGCTCATAATCATTGGTAACAATGCGGACACCAGAACAAAGCAACTTTAAGTTGAAACTTTTAACTTTCATTCCACACAGTCTGACAATTTGATTACGATTTGATAAATAGGGGTCCAAAAACAAAAAAAAGACCTCCAGCTCTTAGATTACATAATCTGATACGTACTTTGGCTTATATGATGCCTTTGACTTATTATTCCTTAATCTGCTAATACCCACCACATATACAGTCAATTTAGATGGTATAATGTTCATAACAAAATTTTCACAATCATATACAGTTTTTAATCTACATCTCAATCAACTAAGCTTTTCTCATTGGTAGAGATGAAATAAAATACTTTAGATAATAAGTTTCATTTGAAAACATTTAGTGTGATATAGTAAATTTGAAAATGTGTTTTATTTGTTTATCATCATTGCGATCATCAGCATAATTGTTTGTAAAAAAAGGGATTGTTTTTTATCGGATTTGATGTTGGTTTATTAAATGTGAATCCACCTTAACGTGTAAATAGAAATATAAGTGTAAAAGGACAAACATCTACAAGTTGACCAAGGTTAATTACATTGCCTTTTCTATACTCGAGACTGGTATGAGAATTACCACAATCAATGTTTAAAGCTGTAAATGATATCTTCAAATTCGAGTGTTTGCAGATAACTGGACTATATTGATCTAGTAAGATTTTTAAAAGATCTAATTCCATAATCATAAACATTAATTATAAGGAATTTTACAAGAAACAAATGCTTTACATTCAAGTTGTACGGATTTGATCAAAGGTACGTTTCAATGTATTATGCTGAGTTGGGTAAACTTGATTTTAATACAATGCACCCGAACGTGCTCCAAAACTGATTGTTTTTTAACCGAGGGATAACTTTGCTAGTTGTGGAATGGGGTGAACGCATGAAAGTCGATATAGACGATTTGAGATTTTGCATAAATTCGAAATGACCAGTCTGGCGCGTCAATTCGGTAATTTTCTCTAGGTTGATTCAATATGGAGGTTTTAATGTTCTATAATCCATTAAATAGAAAGGGTGTATCTAACTCACTAGGCATCTTGAATTATAAACCAATCCAGTATATCCAACTTGGATTGTATTTAGAAATATTTTATTACGCGTACACACAACCTTTTGGTGATGATCCAACACCAAATCAAGTTTCTGAGGATAAGATTGTATTATCGTGTAACAATAAGCTTTTGGTGCCAGTATAAATATCGATGAGAAATTAAAAACACAACGCGAACGTCTTTTTCTTTCTTTTTATTTTCACACCTTTAAACTATGTCATTTTGGACTAAGCGTAACTTTTCATTTGAACAAATCCCAGACTTGTCAGGAAAAATCGCCATTATTACCGGTAGCAACACTGGTGTTAGTAAAAATTGAGTTTAAATCACATTCAGCCTTTATCTTATAAAATAATATAGATAGGAAAAGTCTGTGCTTTGGAAATGGCAAGAAAAAATTGTACAGTGTTAGTATATTCCTATTAGCTTTTAGAAAAGTCTCTCATAGACCGCATTCTTTATATTTATCTTTGGAAATTAGAATTCTTGCCTGTCGCAGTAGCGAAAAAACACTGGCAGTTGTGAAGGAGATCCAGGAAGAAACTGGAAATGAGAATGTAGAGTTTATCAAGATTGATCTAATGTCTCTCAAGTCAGTAAAGGAATTTACTGATGAATTCAAGTCTCGTTATGATCGTCTTCACATCTTGATAAACAATGCTGGTGTCATGATGTGCCCCTTTGGTTTATCCGAGGATGGTGTGTATTCTGGTGTTACTTACAATGCACTGCATTCACTCACTTATTTTTTCTTCTTTCTTTTCAGGAATCGAAACTCAGTTTGCAACTAATCATATCGCCCATTTCTATCTTACCACACTTCTTTTGCCTGAATTAGAGAGATCTACACCTAGCCGTATCGTTAATGTAAGCTCGTATGGACATCGTTACACTACCGGTGGAAAATTGGATCTTGAGAACATTAGTAATCCTGCAAAATATGGCCGATTTGGCCATTACTCCAAATCAAAGGTACTGATATTAATGTGTTGGAAATTAATTTTGATGTGGAATCAACAGCAATGGTTATTTTCGGCCTGGTCTATCCAGCTGAATCTGCCTTTTAGAAAGAGAGATGCTCGATACTTTTATATTTATGATTAACAGCTCATTCATAACTTACCTCTGTTGATTCTAGTCAGAGTTATTTCCACCATAAGGATAGATCACTGTAATTCAATACCATTTATAATTAACCAAAAAAATGAATAGACTTGTAACATTTTATTCACAAGAGAATTAGCTAAACGGCTAGAAGACAAAGGCATAAATGTAATTTACTAACGCCATGCATGTATATAACATTCGAAAAATAATATTAACTTTACGCAATTGCATTTTTAGATTTATGCAAATGCAATTCACCCTGGTGCTGTCCGCAGCGAGCTTGGGCGCCATGTTGCTGATACTTCAACTGCATTTGCCAATATTATTTTCAAACTTATCACCTCCACTACTGAGGATGGTGCTTTAACCCAACTGTACGCTGCCACTAGTCCTGAAATTGAGGAGAAAAACTACAGAGCTCAATACTTTGTAAGCCAAATACAAATACATTAACATCCAAGCTTTTATAAGTATATGTTAACACATAGCTATAGGTTCCTTTTGGAGTTGTAGGAACTCCATCTGGTGTTGCTAAACATGAAACTGCTCCTAGAGAATTATGGGAATTTACCGAAAAGCTTTTGGCAGAAAAAATTCCGGATTATGAAAGAGTATCACTTTAAACCTTCCTTCCTGTATAATTTTTTTTTATCATATTTAATAACGAACAAAGCTTTTGAAAATCGGCTTAAATGGGCTAGCTATGTTTAAGCATATTATGTTGATCAATGTTGACCGATGGATTTAACACATTTCTACTTTTGCATAAACTAAGTTGGACGAATAGATAAACGAGTTTTTCCGACCAGTACTAATAGAATTGCTGGTTGTATTATGCTGCCAATCTTTTTTGAGAGAATCAAAAAGTTTTCAAACTAGGAATGAAGATGGGATTATATTTAACGATGAGTCATAAATTAATGCAAAAGAGGGTTTGGTTCTTAGACTCGTCATGTTATGGGTTTACCAGCGATTTATCAAACCTCGCTTTGATCAACGTTGTACATTTGCTACAATTAAAGCTCCAAGGCGATGGTCCCATACTTAATTTAATCGATAATTCACTATAACCTCGATTCTGATAAATGTTTGAAAATAGAGAAGCTTTAGATCGTCGTGATGGATACGAGATCTTGAACTTGTGATTTGGGATTGAATATCTTGTGATACTTTTTTTTATTGATCTATTGGCGGACTCTCTTTTTGCCCATACTGAATTATTTAATTTCCACTTCGTTCTTAGCGTTGCCAAAAAAGTACTTTTGGTGACGTTTTCTCGTTTCCTTATGAAAAAAAAGAAACGTTTAACAATTGTGGTAAAATGAATATTACTCTCTGAAGGCTAATCCAAAAATGGAAATAATAAATGACGCGTAAAATTCAAAGACCGTAAAAGAGATTGGTGAAACCCACTGTCATGACATTTTTGTATAAAAGCGAAAAAAAGTGTGTGTGTGTGTGGGACATTACAATAGTAATATCATTTTTCTTTCCCTTCCTTCTATATCGATATCGAAAAAATAATCAACCATGGCATTCTTCGCTAAACGTAACTTTTCATTTGAACAAATCCCTGATTTATCGGGAAAGACTGCCATTATCACTGGTAGTAACACTGGTGTAAGTAAATAATAAAAAATGATCTTAGTCACATACCTTGTTTAGCAAATAAATAAATGATAGATTGGAAGAGTTTGTGCCTTGGAAATGGCACGCAAGAACTGTACAATGTTAGTAAATACTTTATCTCTCTCGGGCTATTAGCTAACCTTTCGATTTCAATATAGCATTCTTGCTTGTCGCAACAGTGAAAAGACCTTGGCAGTTGCAAAGGAGATTCAAGAAGAAACTGGCAACAAGAACATAGAGTTCATTCAGCTTGATCTCATGTCTCTCAAATCTGTAAAGGCTTTTGCTGATGAATTCAAATCTCGCCACAATAACCTTCACATTTTGATTAACAATGCTGGTGTCATGATGTGCCCTTTTGGTTTGTCCGAGGATGGTAAGTTTTAGTAAAAATATTTATCGTACTACAGCAACTCGGTTAACATTTCGCATTCTAGGAATCGAAACTCAATTCGCAACTAATCATGTTGCTCATTTCTATCTTACCACACTCCTTTTGCCTGAATTAGAGAGATCTACTCCTAGCCGCGTCGTTAATGTTAGCTCTGAAGGTCATCGCCTTCCTTTTGGCGGAAATTTGGATCTCGAAAACATCAGTGATCCCAAAAAATACAACCGAACCTCTCAATATGGTAAATCAAAGGTATATAATTTCTTCCATATGTGGTTTATGCTGGATACTTTGAATCTAATAAGTCAGGAAAGACTTGTAACATTCTTTTTAGCAGAGAATTGAGTAAGCGTTTGGAAGCCAAGGGAGTCGAGGTAAGACCCTACTAATGGCCATTATGAAATACCCTGGTTTAATGCCAGTATTTAATAGGTTTATGTCAACTCAAATCACCCTGGTGTTGTCCGTAGCGAGCTTACTAGACATTTATTTAATAATAGCTCCATCTTCACCAGTATTTACAACACTGTTTTTACCATCACAACTGAAGATGGTGCCTTGACCCAACTTTATCTTGCTACTAGTCCTGAAGTAGAAGAGAAGAAATACAAGGGACAATACTTTGTAAGTCTTGGATTCTATTTGAAACTCATCGAAAGATGACTATTTTAACATATATACTGCTTAGATTCCATATGGCACTTTACGTAAATCCTATGGTGTCTCTGCTTCGGAGGATGCACCCAAGACGCTTTGGGAATTCACTGAAAACCTTTTGGCTGAAAAGGTGCCTGGATATGAGAAAGTCACCATCTAGTGATTTGTCTTAGTTATTTTTTATTTATTTATTCATAGTTTACCTTAGTTTTCTTATAATTGTTACTAAATAAACAAAAGTCTATGATTCTGTCATCTTAAAAAGGAAGACAACATGCTATTTTTTGATATAAAGTGTCACAAATATTGACCTGTCAAAATAAAGTTCATTTTTCTTTAAATGTAATGCGCAGCTGAATCCATTCAATGCTAAAAATAAAATGGTAAGGGTGGCATGTACACACTTAGTAGACTCCTTATTTTGCAAACTAACGGGGCTTGCTCTATTCATCTTGCTGTGATATCATAATACTACGAGAGAACAGTTTAAAAAGAGTGTGAAGGAAGTATACAATGAGAAGCATATCCTATAGTATAACAAAAAATCGTCTCTATTCAAGAAAATAAAGAGTACACATTAAAAGTGTGATGGCTGTTATTAATAAATTTCATTTTATTATTAACTGAAGTTGTTTCTGTTTCATTGGAAATAAGTTCAGCATTTATCAGCAATTCAGCTCGTCATTTTTTTATCAGCTTCCCATCTCATTATCCGTCTTCTCAATTTTTTTTATGTATATCCAAAATTCTAAATAAACAAGCTTCTTTTTCATACACAAATCTAAAGATGATAGCTAATCGTTTTCAAAAATAAATAATGAAATAGTATGCGAATTAATTAAAATAAAAGTGACGAAAAAAAATCCCTTTTTTGCAATTGGTTTAACTTGTACTCATAAAGACATATTCTTTATAAAGTATAATGGCCAATTTACATAGATTTGATTTTATTGATGAGAATACAACGTACCCGATTTTTTGTAACATGTAACAGCAAGCTAAGCTGCAGCATTCCAAACAAGGTCCTTTTTCAGCACTAAGCTAAACATCAAAGACATGGAGCTTTAGAAGGCTTTTTTTGGAAAAGAGATAGCAAATCGCTTTATCTTACTTGATTTCAAAGGTTTAAATTTAATTATCGATAAATGATAGTACATTCCGCACAGAAATCATTGAGAGTCGCCCAAGCACTGTAAATTTCAAGTATAGATTTTCTTTTGAGTAACACTTATATACTTTGCTTAGTACTTGAATATTTCCATTCATTTTATCCGGTTATACATGCTAGCTAATGAATGTATTTATAAAGTTTGAAGTACAGTGATAAAACAGATGTACCTAATCTTGTAAATAAACGTCAGTACAAAGGGATTTTTCCTACATGTAAGGACATTTCAAATACAAATTAATATGTAATTACCCTGCTTATTTGTTTGACTATTGAACCAGTAATAGGTTTCTATTAGTTACGGGCAGAACCGTCATTTTCATGTAAACAATACAGCCAAATTCCTGGAGAAAAAAAAAAGAGAGGAAACAGCTTAAGGTCACCCATCCTAATTATCTATATACAATGCTGATAAATTGTTAAAACGATTTCATTTTACCAAAAAACATGCAACATCCATTTATTATATAGTGGTATGATTTTGAATTTCTATAATAAGTACAGTCAAAAAAGAAGTGTCCTTTTATTTTAGCGTCACCCCCTTTTTGGTATTATTATAAAACAAAACAAGGTGTTTATGCTATCCAGCGAGGAAATTAACAAGGGCTCCTGTACATAATGTATTATTGGAATATGCATTTTAGATATGTGATAAAGTATTAGTATGTGTGCTTTACATTCGAAAAGTTAAATATAGACAGTGTATTATTATATTATGAATAAAATGAAATAGTAGATACTTTTAAAATAAAAAAGTAAATAAAACATGGTTAATTAGGTCCCCACGTCTACATAAGCTTTTACATATTCTTTTTTTCTCTTTCGATTTTCTTGATTTAGAAAATAGTAGTCTATGATAGTGAATTGGATGTAAAAAAAATCCCAAATTTGTACAAATAAAGTTCACAATGGTTAATTTCATGGAGAAATAAGAATTAGACGAAAAAGGAAGTGTTTCAACAGAAAGAAAGAAAAAAGGATTCAGTTACTCCAAAAACAAACCGCGGTAATCCAACAACTACTTCTTTTCTGTGCTACAAGCGTTTAACCGAATTAAATAAACAGAGCAAAAGAAAGAAATAAAAAGAAATAAAAGAAAATAGCGATTGCGCCATATTTTTGCACAGAAATTTCACAAATGAATTAGTTTAGTATTTCACAAAATACATCATTGCCATTGCTTTAAATTTATTGCTATTGCAAAATATTAAAGTTAATGATGTTAATAACCACATATCAAGTAAAAACAAATCCAAAAAAAGCTATATCCTTTTAGATTAGATCATAAAAAAAAATACGAGCGGAACCGCAATAAAGTTTTTTTTTTACACAGGAAAAAAAAGAAGATATATGCTTATAAATGAATTATAGCGATTCATTTAAAACTACCATTTAGCACAGGCAGGTATATCAAATGGACATATATTTATGTATAAAAATAACATTTATGCCAGTAATGAAATAAAAATCAGGAACATAAAACTTTATTTTTATGTCTCCTTCGCCAAATATAATCTCAGACACGGATTAGAACCAATAAAACTAGGTTCTTTATTTCTAAAACATATTCAATCAATGTCTGTTCCTTTTTTGAAGGTAGCATATCTTGATTAAACGAGATAAAAGAAATGTAAAAAAATAATACCATTTATTTATTCTAAAAGCGGGGTTTCATGTAAAATGCACAGAAAAACAAGGTGTGTAAATGAAAGGCGGGATAGAAAATTCTATATTGTAATTGGTCTTGTGATGATATATCCATGTAAAAACTACAATTGGCATTTAAACTTGTATATTATCCCGGTAATTGAGTTGGGATTTTACAGTGTAGAAACAGTAAGTAGAATAGAATCAAAAAGAGAAGCAATGATGTTATATCAATAGTAATGATATTAATAATAAAACGATAATAATGAAAGGTATTACAAATATAGACATGAGGCATATTCTATCGCCATGGGAACCCTTTATTTTTGAATGTATATATGGATAAATATATATCGGTAGTATGAGTCTCCTGAATTATCGCAGTAATAATAAAGTTATATAATAATAATAATAATAATAATAATAATAATAAATGAATTGATATATAATATTTATATCTAATAACAATGTCATCATATCAGCAGCTAGTTGATAGTATCATTTCATGCTCTTTTTTACAACAAAAAGGTCGTAGCACAAAGTGATCCCTTTAAGAAGAGAGATGCATGTACATTTGTGCAGAAAAAAAAATTTTTTTTTTCAAGCGTCCATACATTTCATTCTCTACTTATTACTTATTAACCCAGCCATTGTTGTTACTGTTGTATTCATCTTAAAAAAAAGGTGGTCCTAGCTTTACCCCGAATTCTGTTTACTGTATTTAAAAAAAAAGTTTTTGTAGGTTAATAAAAGCATCTTATATTCAAATACATAAATGCGACATAAATATTACCTTTACTCATGCACACGTTATGTAGAAGCATCTGATTTTTATTACACGCAAGAACGTCAGTAATAATAGTAGCAATAAAATGAAATAAAATAAAATGATAATAAAAACTCCCCGACGTGTACACGTTCAATAAGGAGAAAAGAGACGAGGAGAAATATAAAAAGACAAGTGAAGAATATGAAATGTGTAACATGGTGGTTATGCCATCGATTAAATAAAAAGAAAGCCTGTTCTCTTGGCTGGATCCAGGCCCTTTTCAATTTAATATAAAATAACTAGTGTAACTTACTTCACGTGTAATTGTGTTCCTTTTTGTGTGTGCATTGCTCTCTCGTTATTTGCTATTCAACTCAGAAAAATAGAATTGTATAAAATATCACTGTCCAACGTCATTTTCTGCCATGTGGCCCACCCCATTTCATTACTTGGACGGAGTCTGCACGTGGATTGCTTTCCTTTTTGAGGACTTGGTTTTTTCTGTTTATTATTTAACATCCCTCTTTTTATTCTCTTTTTTTCTGTTTCTTTTTTTTCTTGTTTCTTTTTCTCATCATCATTATCATCATTGTTATTATTGTTACTTGTCAATTATACCATACCAATTTGACCATTATATCTTTTATTTTATCAATAAACGGAAAGATCATTTTATAATAACTATACTGCCACTATAATGCATTCTACACAAGATATACCATCACTATCTTCTTCCGTATCTAGTTCCGCCGAATCATCACCTCGGTCATCTACCACAAATTATAACCCAACAACATTAAGTCATTCAAGGTCATTACACATACTAAAAGCACCCCTTCATGATGATACCAAAAAGAGCAGAAAGAAAAGACACCACAGTTGTGAAGAACCAGTCCGTGTCATGAATGCATTACTATTAGATAATAAAAAACCTATCTCACGCTGGGACGATTCACAATTGGAGATTGAGTTGGCAGAGGATGACCTCATTGACAAAAAGGTGCGACGTAGCTCATCGCTCCGATTAAAGCTTGCTTCCGAATCACTCAAGGAGAAATTTCGTAATGACAACAAGAGCAACAGGTTTGCTAAATTCAAGCGTCTTTATGATTGGTTACTATAGTTTATTTAGTTTACATTATATGGTTCTCTCTCTTTCTTTGTACATATATATACATACACATACACGCAAATATATCACTATTTACTACTATTATTACAAATAAACTATATACACATACAAATAGATTACATTCAAATCAAATAAATAGTCAAGATTAGATAAGATTTAAAAAAAGCGGTTAAATATAATATCATCAATAGTTGATAATAATGATGACAATAAGGAATAAAAAAGAAAAGGAGAGCTAATCCTCAATGCAGAAAAAAAAACTTTATTTATTGTTGTTTTGTTTACCGAGATGAGGTGTTGATTTAGCACGTTTGACTCGAGACCTGAGCGGTTTGTATAAACTAAGCCGATGACGTACAAGTTTGGAAGGATCCCTTTGCTGGTGTACCTGTTCTTTTGTATCGGGAGATGAAACAAGGAGGTGTTCAAAAGATGGAAATGTCAATTCATTCATGTCTGACTCCAAAAAGTCAATGTCGAGCAGATGACGAGATGCTTCGAATTCAAGTTGCTCACGATTGATCTGAATTGAAGACACTCTACTTATTCTATTTTTATTGAGTTCGATAGCAGGCGGTGATTGAGGAGGAGAGGCTGGTGTTTTTGACTCTTCTTCTCTCTTTTCAACAGGAACAACCGCTGTTTTTTTACGTTGAAAAATGTTCACGAATTGTCCTAAGATATTCATTTACAAACGCGCTTTCATATAAAAAAAAGGTGAAGAAAAGAAATAATAAATAAATAATAAATCTTACTATTAACAAGAAAAAAAACATCATGTTACAATTGTGTTCTTTTTAAAAAGCAAGTGTAACAAGCGCTGTTACTTCTAAGCCGTCTAAAGTAATCGAAGCACTCTGAAGCACCAAAAGTAGTAAAACCATAAAAAAAAAACCATTAAAAAAAAGAGCGAAAAAGTGCTTCATGATACAAAAAAAATGAAAAAAAATGGGGAGATATTGATATTTTATTATTTTTAAGGTAAAATGATATAATTATGAGAATAATAAAAATAATAATAATGATGGTGATATTTATAAGGAGAACTTGATTATATATATAAAAGTATATTACAAAATAAAAATAAAAGGGGAGCTGAGAACAAAGTGATAAACTACACTTTGTTACGTTCACGTCGAGAATAAGGATGCCCTTTATTTATAATGGGATGATAAGGAGGTGTAAGCAATAGCTGTGCCTTATTTCGTCTTTTTTGCTGTTTTATACAATGATTATAGGGTTTTGGTTGTGTGTTGATAGACTTTTTGATCGTGTCACAAACTGGTATTGTTTTAACTGGTAATGGTGGTGGTGGTGGTGGTGGTAGTGTCATTGCGTACGTTAATAACTGATCTGCATAAGCCTGTAATTCTTCCAATGTGATGTAGAGATGGAATTCAGACATAAATAATAGTTCAAGCTCTAACTGGTTCAATTCTTGTAGTGAGATACCACCGATCTTTGCATAGCGACTGTTTGCAAAGTAGATATCAGATGTGTATTTACTTGCGACCATGATACTAAAAAGAAAGAAAAACAGTTAGATAAGAAGAAACAGATAAAAGGTCACGTAAAGTTATTATTACCTAGTAACTAATAAACGATGGATATTGTATGAATCAATGATAAAATCACTCGTTTTAGAAATTCGATCAAAATAAATGAGCATTGATAAGAGTGCTTCACTATCAAATGGAGCAAATTGATAGATTCTGGACAAGTAAGTATGGATCGAAATATTTGGAATTGTTCTTGAATGGAAATAAGTGAGACGACCATTACTGATTTTATCGTTGGATTCCAGCATAGTGTGAAGTAGGTTGGATACAATTGAAATGAGTTGTTCTGTCGAAAAGATCGCAATGTTCATGGTGTATTGATTTTTCATATTCATATTGAAATAGGTTACTTGTGGATATAAATCAAATAAAACAAAAAGAAAAAATGGATGAAATAATGAATGAATGAAGAGGGTATATAAATGCAAATAGAGAAAGAAAGGAAAGAAGAAAGAAATATAGAAAGAAGGAAGGAAGGAGAGGAATAAAAGGTAAAAAAAGCTAACTAGTATATACTTGTTATTTATGATTGTTATTATTATTTTTTCTATATTCTATTATGCTAATACTCTTACTAGTTTTATATTTATATAATGAATATAGGAGTATAATGTTCAATGCTGTTTCTTTTTTATGGCTAAGAGGACAGTCAATATATGGGTCTCCTTCTGCGCGTGCTGTACTTCAAAGGGGATGATTGGTTTCCTTATTTGAATGTCCGCGACGTAATTATCTTTTCTAAGAACCTTTCTTACTAAATGTAAACAAAACGCTCCTCAAAAGATGTTTGATATGGACCAATAAAATATGAATGGTGTCTTTTATTTAATATAAAAAACGTACATTTAAGAATATTTAAGACAGATAAAAACAAATGATTCGGTTTCAAAGCAACGTGTTACCAGAGATAAGCATTCATTGAGTGATAAAAATAATAATAACTATGCAGCTTCATAAATAGACAAAACCATAGTAATGGTAATCCTCACTATAATTGATTGTTATTTTTTTCATAATAAAAAGGGACTATGTTTTTCATTTTTACTTGAAGGTTAATTTAGTTGCTTAAATTTTTTATTACGGGGCCTTATAAATAAAAGGCTAATACTTTTTCAAGGGGCGATTACTTGTTGGCTAAACTTTATAGTTCTTTATTTCATTTCATGAGCATTATTAAATGCATGTGCTTTTCAATTCTGATTGAAGGCACATGTATGGACAAAAGTATATACACTTGCACAAAAAAATAGAAAAGAATAATTCCATAAACCAGTAGTGCGTGAATTGAAGAGTTCGAATGGTTGACGTTAAGCGGGGAATTCAATCCGAATTTCTGTCTATTCCCAATATTCTATGTGATTGTACGAATTATCATAGATAAAGAAGAGTTATTCATAAATATTGGAAGTGATGATCAGCAGTTTATGTTTTAATTCATTCTTGTCGATATTTATTATTATTATTATTATTTATAACAAGTTTATATTCTATATTCAACCACATTTGATCATGGCCAATTCTTGATTTTGAAAATTTATCACATATATAAAGAACATTCGTTTTTGGAAACTTTTATTCTTCTTGAGATTCAAATCAAAAAGATTGATTGATAAAAATTGCCAAATGCCTGGAATTATCACTTCTGTAGACCCCACTGATTTAAAAGTTTTATGTCTAAATTCAAAATTATTAACATAAAGTCTTTACTAAACGAAAAAGAATAATGAGAACATTGAGTATGTTTTTTAAATCCTCAAGGTGTAACATTTATAAATGAAAAAGTTATTAATGGCAATTTTAAAAAGACAAATAAAAAAAACATCGATTCAGTTAAGTGAATGAATTATTCCAATATGAAATTTATATTGCAGTTGAAGCACTTTTTTTGAAAGCAAGAGAAACCTGGAATTACTTGATTAATTATATTCATTGTATTTTGTATAACATAGGAAAAGATAACCCAAAAGATCAACCGATAAACACCGAACAAAATACCACAATCAACACGGTATTACTTTGTTACTCAAAGAGTGTTATCAGATTTAAACAAAATCCGGAAAAATACCTCTTATTCACATGCTAGTCAAGGTTTTATCAGATTATGATCGATTATTTATGTAACACTTGGAAAGGTTTAATGGAAAAAGGTTTTTCTCTGTATCTCCCTCTTCTTTTTTGTTATTTATCGAATGAAAAAAAAGTAGTGTCACTGTCATTATCACTTAAAGTTACAATCTAAATAAAATGCTGTAAAACCTATCTCTATCTTTTATGAGCACAAAGTTGTTTAAATTAAAATGACAGTATAAAATCTCATCTGTTCTTTGAAGTCAATGTATGCTGCTATTCGTTCACAACTCACCAGCTGCTATGACTAAAACATAAATATTAATTATAAACTGATAGGTGCTGACTTGGTAATGATTCATCACGTCCGTTTATCAGATTAAAGTCTAAATGAAAATAATTTTCCCTAAAAAAAGTTTGATTAAAAAACTTTCAAAGATGATCTTCGATGAAATGATCTTTTCAATACATATCAAGAAACATAATCAATTAGTTCTCATTCATATGGATTCATTCTTTATAAAGTCAGTATTTTTACCAATATTCCTTTAGCATCTGGGGACTTTTTGGGAGGTTTCTCACCTGTCAGTCTGATAGATGGTTCAAAAGGATCTGATTACCGATTATTTAACTACCCAATTTGTTTTTACTAATGCCTAAGCCACCTTCAGAGACTCCCGCGGCAACAAATGTTGGAACTTTTATAATGAATGACTAATGTGTATGAGAATTGTTATCGGATCATATGAACAAAAATATTACTTTTTTTTCTTTTTTGCGTTGACCTATTGCAAGATTTAAAAAAAAGAGTGAATACTATAAACTTAGTATACTAATAGCGGAACCAATTTAAATCATAATATATTATCCATAGCCCCCTCTTCGCTTTTTCGATGATCCTCCATATTCATTAGGGCCGTGTTCAATCGGAAAAGTAGGAAGTCCGAGGGAGAAAGAGAGCTTTTGTTAGTTTATTAAACTTGACATGCGTATTGTTGTTATTACTTTTTAAACAGAAAAAGAAGGAGGATACGTTTAAAATTTTTAAAGATCTGATAATGTTTGTATTTTTTTTCATTGTTGTGTATTGAAAACACATGATGGGTATGAAAGATCTTTTTGATTTGCGGACATTTTTTTTAGCTTTGTCCATGTGCCCGGTTAGATTGTTTATAGCCCGCAGGTTTACAACGCTCTAAAAGTTTATATTTCCATTATTATTACAAAAAGGTTAGCTATATGAAATGGGATGGGTATGAAGACAAAGATCATTCATGACAGATTAAAGGATATATCATATAATGTTTATTTTTATAATAAGAGAAGGGATAAGAAAACGAGAGCTTAAGAGATAGAAAAAAAAGATATATATATATGTTTGATTTTGGCATATAAGAGCATGTAATGTGTATATAATGAAGTTTTTATATAAAGGGAAGAGCAGGGAAATGAGTTATAATACAGTTGATGTAAACCAGAGAAGTAGGTTTCTTTTGTGTAAATTGTATAGGTAAATTACTGTAATGCGTCAAAAATAATAAAAAAAAGATATTAAAGAAACTAAATACTAAATGATAATAATACTTCAATATGATCCAGCATATTCCTTGCGAGGGTTTTGAGAGAGCTGCATCATGGCAATGATAGCATTGGTTTCTATTGAGTTTTTTCTAGCTTTTTTGTTATTGTTACCAGGAACAATGTTTCGAAGTGGAGGAAGTTCAATATTGAGTTTTGGATAACTAGGCTGTTTGGATAAAACGGTTGGAGGAGGCGGCAGTTGAATGATATCATGGTGGCAGCGAAAATCTCTGGAAATTGAAGGCGGGGACATGTTGTCCGTTTCTCCATAATATGTTTGAGTGGAGAATCTAGGGTCGTACAACTGTTGTGATACAAGTGAATTTGCATTCCCCTGGGTACCTGCAGAGAAGTGGAAACTGGGGGCATGGGTATGTAGACTTGGCATCACTGGACTACTGCCTTCACTACCAGTGCTGCTATTGTCTGTTGTGCTACTTGCTAAGCTGGTTCTTCGTTGGTAATAAGGCTCTGTAGGTGTTGAGACTTCATGTTGATCTTGCTCCTGCTGTGCTGGTGGCCAAGTACTACCAGTGCTAGCTGGAGATTGCCATGTGTTTGCATATGAAGGATATGGTGGCGAAGTATGTTTTTGATGAGGTGCAGAGGATAATTCTGGTTCGTTACTGAAAGTTGAGTAATTTCTTTTGTTACAGCTGGGACTAAGAATACGTGGTAAATTAGAATTGACGCTTTTTTTTAAAAAAAAAAAAACTTACGCCTGAACACGGCTTTCTTTGCGGAGACGAATACGAGCACCCTGGTCTGAGAAAGATCTTGAAAGAAAAGTGGACTCAAGAACACCAGGGAATCTTTTAGCACAATAAACGATAAAAGGGTCTGTGAATATGGAATTCAAACATACGGCGCCAGTTCTAATTTTTGAATCATTGAGTTAGAATCATTGCTCAGTTTTATCTTTTCAAAGATCTTACAAAGTTATTTCAAAGAGCGAAAGCTTCAATCGAAAACATCCTTCGACCTTTACGGAAAGATCTCCAAAGATAAAAAAGGCGCCATCTATGGATTTTTTTTATCAGATTGTAAATCAATTTTGATTTGGTTTTTTTTTT
>VCJJ01001499.1:0-18354 GCA_024139415.1 Backusella tarrabulga
AAAGAAGTGGTCACTGAAAAAGAGTGTTTTGATGTAACCACTCTTCTTCTCCGACCTTCCCTATGGAGCCCCATTCCTCTCTCTCTGTCTCTAAAGGTAACATTAGTTATTTTCTTTCTCTATCTTTCCCACAACTGATGTATTAATACTATGTTATCCTATTTATTTTCTCAGCATAATATTGAAAGAATGCCAACCTCCCTATGTAAAGTAGGCGAGGACAGGCTTGCCAGCGATGCTGGCTATACCAAGATTGGTATTTCGCCCCTTGTGGTAAGAAAAAAAAAGTGTATATTTGAATAAAACAATTTTACTGACTTGGTCTCAAATCGGACTTATAGGCCAGATACCCTTTCGGTATCCTTAAGAGAGCTGTACGCCAGTAAAAAATTCAAAACTCCCAAAACTCGATCATAAACAGTTAAAAACAGCCAGAAAATCCTTAAAAAAAAGAACCAGCTTGGTGCCCAAGAAGTAATGGCATCATTAAATAAAAAAGCAGCAAATAGTGGAGTGTTCAACATCTGCCATATTTACAGTGCAATGTAATTTATTAAAATTATTTTAATAATAGAGAGAAAAACTATATTAACAAAACTTATCATTTTAAAATTAAGATGGTAAGTATTTGTACTATAAAGCATGTTGATGAATCTGTCATTGATACACTGATATGATAAAAAGGGGAGACACATTTATGCACAGCACCACCGCCCCATTTCAGGTAAACTTGAGAACTACCTGTACCATTGATAAAAGTGATTATGGCGTTGACTTTGTTGAATTTGCCAGATGCATCTCATACACAAAAGCAAAAAAGACCGCGTCAAGCTAATCATGGAGCCAAAAAAATGCCTCAATATCATATACAAAAGTAGCCAAAAGTATATTCCAGAGGTTGAAGTTTATCCACTGCAAACGGCGAGCCTGAAGAGCCGCCTCATTCCTACAACACTTAACAGTCTAAATAGTGAAAAAACTAACAAGTACCGACCAAGATTTCTCCCAGTAACATCGTTGCCTCTTCCCCCAACATGTACTGCGTTATGGCTTGAAGATATCTACAGAGACAAATAATCATTTTTATTTTATATGGGGTAAATAAACATACAATCTTGAGCATCTACTATTTTAAATCAAGTTGTGATTACTACCATTTTTACGAATATGATAAACGTGTACTACTTTAAATATGTTTTCAGAAGTTTCATGGAAGAAGTAGAATCTATCACTTTTCTCACCCAAATAGCATGTACCATATTTGGGAAAGCTTTTAAAATATGATGAAACATTAGCTGTTTGGAAAATGACAGCGAGAGTTATCTCAAAAGGACAGTATTACTTTTAAATTTATCATTCTAGTATAGAACACAGCATAATTTTACTTGTTTTATTTTCATAAATATGGTAGGTTTAAAGTTATGTACACGAATAACCTTTCCAAATATACGTAATCCATGGATGGATGGAATGAGGGGTAAGTGTAAGTTTGGTATCAGAATTAGGTTGTAGTGCAAATTGAATCATTCTCCGCCCCTCATGGGCAAATTATGTGTCTCCCCATTAGACTGGAAAATGAAAAGATCTTGTGTTCAGGAACAAAAAGTATATTTTTTATTTAGATGGAATTGCACACTGAAACCAAGTTCAATGGCAGAGTAAAATTATATAACATTTTGTCATTTTAGCCGAATATATGTATGCTGATATCATTGTTCATTTTATTGATGGGCGAAGCAGACATTGTGTACCAAGGCAACAAACTCAAAAGTTTTATATATATAATAAATAAATGATACTAAAAGTAATGGTAATAATCCTTTGGATCATCTTGTATTATGACATCAGTAGAGAGGATAATTCTCATATTAAATCAAAAAAAGAAATTTTTTAGTTTAATTGCAGTCAAAAGTGTCCATGCAAAATTGAACGTCTGATACAAAATGGCCTTATTTGGTATGGTGAATACCAATCACGGGGCTTCTTTGTATATACTTTAGCGCTATTTGGTTCTCATTTTTTCTTTTTCTTTTTTCTCTTCTTAATATTATAATAGCAATAATAGTATATATACCCCTATTTGCTTCTCTCTCTCTTTCTTTCTTTCTCTTCTTTGAAAATATAAATGGAGAGTTCAAAGAGACCCCCGCAAGCAACACGCTCCAACTCTTCCTCCTCTGCCCACCCAAGAAGACGTAATACCAACTCGTCAAAATACGGATCTATTCCGGAAGAGAGAAGACCACCCAGCAAAGACGCCAACTCCTTTTCTGATATCAGCGACGATGAACCCTCGCCTACAGAAGACGAACAGAGAGCACCTGATGCTAACGACAATAATGAACAAGGCGAATTACAACGCACACGCTCACGTCCTGCTCTCGATGCAAACAGCGAACGTTTATCTACCACAAGCATTGAGCGTGAATTGACACTTAAAGACAGACAAGATGTAAAAATCAGGCTTAAGCTGACTTAAAACAAAGGGGTGTTGATAGAGAATACTAAACGTGTTATTTTATCACTAAATAGGCTATGAATAAACAACACCCTTTCGGTTTACCGCTCTGGAAACCAGCGCTTTATAAGAAATCACGCTCCGTCGTGCGTAAAGCAAATAGCGCACTCCACTCATCTCCATCCTCGTCTTCGGAGCTGTTTTTAAATCCAGGTAACATTTTATGGGCTGTTTTATTTGGTTGGTGGCTTGCACTTGTCATATTTTTGGTATCACTCCCTATCAGTGTCATACCATCCAATGGCCGGCAATACGGCATCGTCCTGCGAGAACTGAGTTTTTACATCCTGTGGCCCTTTGGCCGCTACGTGGAACGCTTGGTCGATATCTCCCCCTCAACCGTAAGCGATCTTGAGCATGAATATCCTCAGCCTTCTCCTGTGCTTATAGATGACAATGGTGAATATGAAGAGGAGCGTGGCTTGTTGGATAGCACAGTTCATCATAATAAGCGTAAGAAATATAGTTGGTCTCGACATTTCAAGGAGACTATCAGACTTGGTCCAGCAGGTTGGATCTACTATCTCGCACTCTATTTGATCATAGGTAAAACTGTTTTTGGAAACGAAAAGGGAGAAGGGTTCATGGGTCTAAAGCTTCTTTATGTAAATAGCCCCATTGTTAATGCTTGTCTCCACCATCTGCTGGATGTGCGTGGTTACTGTTCCCATGGCTAAGCTTAACTATATTCTTGTTCGCCATCTTCGTCGCCATCCTCTAAGTATCCGATTCCGTATAAAACCTACTCAAATGACCAGCCAAGCTAGTCATCAGCCCACCATTATCCTTCTTTGTACATACCAGGCATTTGGATGGCAATACTACAAGTATACCTATGAGGGTATCAATATCATGTTTATTAACCTGCTACCTTTGGTCTTCTTTGTCATATTTGATGAATATGTATTGAAAGACCACTTCCCAGACTCATTCATCACTTCGCCACATATGATCTTCTCTCTATCATTGGCGTCTGTTATTCCTTTGTCCTATTTTATTGGAATGGGTGTGAGCTCCGTCTCTGCTCAAAGTAGTATGGGTTTGGGTGCTGTCATCAATGCCACCTTTGGTAGTATTATTGAAATTATTCTATATGCTGTGGCTTTAGTAAGTGGAAAGAGTGCACTTGTAGAGGGCGCTTTGATCGGTAGTATTCTTGCTGGTGTCTTGTTGATGCCTGGCTGTTCAATGATCAGTGGTGCAGTTAAGAGAAAGGAGCAGAGATTTAATGCAAAGAGTGCAGGTAAAGTAAAAACTAAAATAAAGCAGTTCATCTCAAACTAACGGATAATGTATCAATGATGAAGGTGTCACTAGTACAATGGTAAGTAGTATTTTAATAAAGCAACAAGTAGATGAAATGTAAATGTTTATTAATAATGATTTTGTTTATAGTTAATAATGGCTATTATTGGTGCTTTGTCACCTACTTTGTTTTATCAGTTCTTCGGATCAGTAGGTTTATTACAAAGTTTACAGGTTTCATTTCTTATTTTATTTATTTTTCATTTCATTTTCTAGTTTGAGTTAAAGTGTACAGGATGTCCTGAAACTGCGGATCCAAGTGGATCGCTTGCATGTTCTCATTGTTATTATGACCAATTAAATCCAAGCCAGGACCCTGTATATCAGCAGAGCGTAAAGCCTTTCATGTGGATTTGTGCTGCCATTTTACCGTCTGCATATGTCATTGGACTTTTATTTAGTTTACATACTCATGCCGATATGGTTTGGAAGAGTTCAAACAAACATGCAGAATCCTCGGCTCCTATTGTATATCCTGTACATATTATTCATCCTCAAAATGCTGGCGGTGCTACACATCAACCTACACTCAGTACTGATCAAAGATTTTTATCAGGTAAACCAAGATAACCCACATGAAAAGCCTTTCATTTATTCATGGCTTGTAATTATCTTAGATCCAGGACTATCTGCCAACAATCCACAAAACATGCCACCACCTGTTGCATTTGTACATGCTAAAGAACCCGAGGAAGAGGAAGAAGAGGAAGCCGCAGCAGGCCACGATTCGCCTAATTGGGGAAAAGGAAAGAGTTATACAGTTTTATTTGGATGTACTCTTTTATATTCCATCATCGCCGAAATATTAGTTGATACAGTTGATTTAGTTATGGATAAATTGGCTATTGATGAAAAGTTCTTAGGTTTGACACTATTTGCTTTGGTAAGTAAAGATTTAAAAAGTAGAGAGAGAGAGAGAGAGAGAGAGAGAGAGAGAGAGAGAGAGAGAGAGGCCATTGTTACTAACATAAAAAACAGGTACCTAATATTACTGAATTTATGAACGCCATTTCTTTTGCCTTGTATGGAAACATCGTCTTAAGGTAAATAGATACACTTTTTATTCTGGAAAGCTTTATTAAAAATACTTGTATCGAAATAGTATGGAAATTGGTTCAGCTTATGCCCTTCAGGTTTGTTTACTTCAAATTCCTGCTATGGTAGGATTCTCTCTATATTATAATTGGGGTAAAGAAGAACTTAAAAAGTTCACTTTTAAGTAAGTTTCATATGGTTTATAGATTAAGAAATGGGTTTTAAAAAGTAAAATTATTCATGCATTTTTCTTTTTAAAACAAATAGTTTAATATTCCCTCGTTGGGATGTCATTTCCGTCATATTTTCAGTATTCTTATTGACTTACACTTATCAGGAAGGAAAGTCTAACTACTTTAAAGGAGCAATTCTTGTTTTAAGTTACTTTGTATTGGTTGCTGGCTTTTATTATATTCCTTCCTTCTCTAATACTAGTCTTCTGGTGGGTATGGATCCAAGACTTTGATTTATATATATAGAAATACATGTCATTTAAAAAATAAAAGATAACTGTTTTTTCTTTCTTCCTACTGGCGTTTTTACTTTTGTGTTGGGTATATTTCTGGATTTGAAGTAGTTTCAAACTAGAAGCCATTCATTTTTAATCTAGTTTTTTTTATTTCTTCATCTCGATAAAGTCATTTTGAACCTCGATGGAACAGGAGGATAGCTTGCATTGAATTACCCAATTTGTAACGCAACATTATATAAGGTATAATGACGTAATGCTCTCTGTACATATAAAAATAGACTTGATCACATTTGTATAAAAAATACTACTCTTCTTTTTATTTAATTTTTAAAAAAGAAAAAAAAATACGATGGACCCAATCAATCCTTTTCTCACTTTAAACAAGCCAAAAGATCCAAATGAATGGAGCGATAAACTAGTGGGAAAAGTCATTCTTGAAAACGACGAAGAAACTATTCTTGGAGCTGACGAGGTAAGCTCGTTATTTTCTAAAACGTTTTACTCGTGCTTATTTTTTTTTTTTGCGTTTCCAATCTCGTAGTGTGTACGAAAGAAGGACCTTCCAACTCCAAACAGAATCCTTGCTCCAAACTCAATGATGACCATGGATTTCCGACCTGGACGACTAAACATCAACGTTGATCATACCATGAGAGTAACTGGTGTAAATTACGGTTAAACTCGACATCTAACAACAACAAAAAACAAAAACAAACAAACATATATCATTACGTAACATCTTCTTTTAACTAAAAATAAAATAAGCTATTTTTTATATGGAAGCTGTTGCTTTTTCTTTTTTTGTTTAGGTTTACAAAGGAAATATCACTCCATAATGCAATTTTTTCCGCTCCTTATCCATTCATCTAAAAGTATCAAGCAATCTTTAATAACAAAATTACAAAATATGTTGCTAAATATCTTTACGCAACAATCAAGCATTTGCTTTTCATTATCGCTTGAAACTATTTCATGCCAGCCTTCTATTCATATTAAAATTAGTCTTAAACTAAAAAAATAAAAATTAAAAAACTTAATAATCCTACCAAAAACTTTTGCTGCCTTAAATAGTCGAGTTAATGCATTTGAATATGCTTTCATGTTACTCGGATTGATGCGCCAAACATACCTGGTTAATTCAGATCCCCACAATGCTATGTTCTATCATGTGGTATAAGCCTTTCTTTCTTTGCTTTTTTATTGGAAGGGGAGTTTCATTTTACCTGTGACGCCCTACCATTGTCTGACTGATGTTCCTTTTTATGTCCAAAGTTTTTATTCCTTTTTTTGCGTAACTCCGAGTGGTCTACCGTAATCAAAGCACCATTTACTTCTTGAAACGCTTTTTCAATACGCATCATGCTGCTCATAATATCAAAATTTTTAGAATTTTCGAGAATGGCGGAAATGTCATTACAGTTTTTGATTTTAATGTTTAATAAAGATAATCGAGTGTTGGACTGATACCTGAGATTATCAAAAATTGAATGTAGGTCATTAACATGTGTCAAATAAATGAACTTACCATATATCTATCGGTAAATGTAATTTATCAGTGAGATAACCACCACATGTCAGACACTTATGGATCCTATGTATTAATAGAAGAATATTATGCGATTGGCTCATATCATCAAGACTCTTGTATGGATTCTCTAAAAATAGTGTCAAGTCTTCCGTATCTGTCGTATTTGTGTTATGCCGACCCTGTTTTTTAACAACCAAGCGTTTTGTAAATGGACTCCTTTTAATAACAAAAGATTTTGGTGAATCATTTGATAATGTCCATACTGGTCCTTTCCGTTTCTTTTGCTTTTCATCATAGTTGAGCTCTTTATGGTTTTCGTCTATTAAGTCTTTTTTTAAAGAAAGCGATTTTTTTTTAGTCTCATGAACGCAAAGAATGAATGTGTTTGATTTGCTTTACCTATTTGATTTGATTTTTTTACATCATCTCTCTGTTTAAAAACTTCATCTTTCCTATGATCGCCTAGTACTTCATATCGCTTGGGTTCATACATGATTTTTTTCAAATTCATTATGTTGGATGCATCTAATGATTTAATTCGCTTGTTGATGGTGTCTTTCATGTTGGACCTTATGGTTCCAGTGCTTTCATTCACTTTTTGTAAAGTATCAAATAAATTAATCTTAGAGAATAAAGTGTAAGTTTTTCAAATCAGTCATGTTTTACCTTTTGTCTCCCAAGATAGAGGCGCTGCTGTCAGATCAAGTTGATTGAGGAAAGCATGTTTGTCTGGAACTGTATTTGACTGCTCAATGTTTTTGAATTCATTGTGGAGTATAATTGGCAATTCTTTTGTCATGCAATATTCTTTAGGTGGTAACTTTAGACTAAATCTGGCCTGATCTTGTTTTAAATTATTGCTGTATGATACACTCTTTGATACTTCGCGAATTCTTTTGTTGTATACATTGTACTTTTTTTTGATTTAGAGTTAGTAATATTCTACTTAAACTTACACATAAAAAAATATACCATTTTGTTTAATCTGAATAGATCACTTTTATCTTCAGTTTTGCTTATTATGTGTCTTAAAAATATAGTCGTTTCTTTGTAAGCCTGTAGTGACAGATCAAGCTCTCCCTTTGAGTAATAGGCTGCTGCTAAATTGACTTTTTCAAAAGCAATTGTAAGTAGTTCTGAAGTATCACCTTCATTTCTTTTTTGATTCATTGCTAAGTTTAGAAAAAATGAATAAATTAAAAAAAGTTAACTCTCTACGTTTGATGTTTACTTTTATATGTCTACAATCGAAAATAAGGAGTAAAAAGAACATGATCTCATTAAATTCAAAAAGTCACTGAATAAGTTATAATGTATTTTAATTATTTTGGCCTTTCCCTTATTTTACTATTTTATGTTGATAAGTAAGCGACACTATTTCTCAAAGACGCTTGTTATAAAAAAACAATGTCGTCATTGCTAGTACATAAATAATTCGATTATGCAGATCAAAACCTGCGTATGTTTAAACTCATCTCAAATACGGAGATTATGCTAAGCAATCTTACTTTGTAGAAGTCACCACCATTAAAAATTATATGTATTAGAGTTTAAACTGACCTCTTTTTATTGGTGGCCAAGTATTCGATAGAGATAACAAACAAAAAGAAACACTTTGGAGTTTCTTTTTATAGAGACACTAGAACAAGTCTATTGTACTTTTTCTCTTTCGATTTTTTGAATCGTATCCTTTTATAGCATTTGCTTCCTTATAAAGAAGAAGTTGTGGGTGTAGTTCCTATTATGCTTTTAAATTATATTATCATTTATTATATCATCATTGCTTTAGCGATATTTTTGGAACACTTTTGTTAATATGTGTCCTTATAAGAAATTATCGCTGATTTTATTGATAAAATCAATGTTAATTATAAAAGAGGACTAGCAGTGAGACATTTTACTGTCGTATTTTTTTTCTTGTCGTCATTAAACATAAACATAATGTCGATCATTTATTATAGGAATTTAGAAAATATTAAGAATTTAACAATTCTCATTTATCTGATTTCCTTCCCGATTTTTCCATTAGTAGGTACTGACACTAAATCCTTCTCATCCTACTTTATTAATTCTTGATGTTACTGAAGTAAAAATTGCTATTTTGAATTGATCAATATATTCACACTAAATTAAAAAGTAGAGTGATAGTAACTGAAAATTATCTTAAGGTTTAGTTACTAGGTTATAAGAATGAAGGGTGATCCCATGTTTCACAGCTGGACCCTTATAATGGAGTCTAACGACACCTTTATTTAAAAAGGGATGAGACAAGAGCTATTTTTTATTTGGAATGCTGAAAGCGTTATTTTAAAATTCTGCAAAAATCCTGTGAATGTTTCATAGAGCCTTTTTTTCTATAAGTTAAAGGGTGTGTGTTTGCAAATCCATCACTGCAAATCGTTCTATCGAAAATTCCCAAAGTTACAGCTATAAATTTGTAATGAAACACATATAGATATACATATACTAAAAGGAGTATTCTTTTTAGTATACTTTAGCATGTTGACTATTATGAATTAGCAATGGTAATAACGTTACTGCTTAACAATAAGAAATGAAAAATGGAATAAAGCTGAGTCTTTTAATCCCAAAAAAAAGAAAGATATATAAGAGTTGAAGTTAAATAACTATATCAAGGTACGATGCTCTTCCTTTTTGACTGAAAAATAGTACTTTATGAACTATGATTGTGAAATAAGGCAGAACGGAAAGAAATAAAAAAAGCCAATGTTCAACTCTATTTATGATAATGACAAACAATTGTTTACATTAATATATTGATGTCATTGTTGTTTTTACTTTCGTTTAATGTGAATAACACTCAATAAATGAAGAAACTTTTATTATAGAAGTTGTGTACATGTATTACAAAACTGTCATAACAAAAAGGACTATCATTTAATGATCTTCAGTGTTTTCAATAGCCATAAACTGTATGATGCTTTTTTAATACCTTATCTTTTAGGTAATCGAGAATTGATCCCATAGGTCTTGATTCTGTGTTAGAGTCATTTAAATGAATTGAAGGGCTTATGTAAATGTATTTTTATGCATTTGCAACGAGTTAGAGATACTAGAAATCAAAAGTCATAATGAAACCTTGGACTGAACTGGAAAATTCAAAACTTCTATTAAATACTGTAATATCAACCAATTAATAGACTATATCTGCGGAGTATCTTTTACACAAAAGGGACTATGAAACGGCCTATCCTGTAAATGTGACGGGCTTACAGAAGTTGTATGTCTCTGGCGGCTAAAAAAAACGCTTTGGTCATCCGGTTTAAGTTATTTTGGTCCCTGGGCTAGATTCTTTTCTTTTTTCCCTGAAAAGAAAAATGTTATGATTCGTTAGTTAAGTATGGGATATAGACAGAGAGGCCTTTTATGATCATTACACACTCTATATAAGCTATACGTTTCTAATTTGCATAATAAGCGTGACGCTATGTTTAAGAAAAAATTGTAGCAACAAAGAAGGGATGTGAAGCCAAAATGGGGGTACACAATAATCAAGTTTTATCAATCTATAAATTATAATAAAAAATATCAGAAGTTGGAATTATACACCTAACCCAAAGCATCGTTTTGATCTATGTTTGCCAGCTACCCTGCCGATTCTGAAGTAGGTGTTCTACAGACTTGGTTTATTCTTAGAAAACTGATACATCTTTTTCTTTCCATAGTATGAATCTTCCGGAATTGGGAAAATATTACCATTTTTAAAGGTACGCCATCATTAGACCAGTAATAAAGGGTTTCTTGATTTAAAATAAATGGTGAAGTTTTGACAGAACCATAAATTATTTCTTTTTCTCTGGCTTCCACAAAAAAATATTCTGCTTACTGTGCTATATTTACTATTTCTCCTTTCTCCTTTTTCTTTTCTCTTTTCTCTTTTCTCTTTTCTCTTTTTATTTGTTTTTGTAATTGTTTTGCTTTTTTCCCCTTTTTTTGTTCACATACTTATTATTTGGATACCACAAAGTTAATATCATTTAATCACTCCATTTTCTTGTTACTCATACTTTCTTTTAAGACATCCAAAAAAAGCATACTTTTACTTTAAATGAATACTTACGTCGACACAAGAATGCCTGTCCCGATTCCTCCCATCGAATTAAATAATATTAATAAAAATAACCAACTTTCTCATCAACAGGGCTCGGTTGTAACATCTCAACCTTATGCTTCACAACAATATACTGCTACTTCTCAATCATATTCATCTTGGAACATGCAGTCATCTCAAGATATTATATCAGGATTCGCGTCCAGCAACTCAGCTGATGTGGATCTACCCGATAGAAGCGGGATTACAGTTCAACAACAACAGCAGCAGCAACAACAGCATCAACCGGCTATTCAAATGCAAATACCGCCGAGAACTACTGATACTTCTACTACTAACACTCGGACAGAATTAAGGCCACAAACGATGCAATCTATTCAACTCATTCGATGGGCACAACGTCCTAAGTTTGCCACCTCATATTGGGAGGAAGAAGGAACTCTCTGTTATCAAGTTGATGCAAATAGTGTTTGCGTGGCTCGTAGACAAGGTAAAAATAATATATATATATATATACGAAACATAACCCTTATCTAATACTTTTTTTTAAAAAAAATAGATAATGATATGGTTAATGGAACAAAACTACTGAATGTAACAGGAATGTCTCGCGGTAAACGCGATGGGATTCTTAAAAATGAACATGCCCGTGTAGTAGTAAAAGTGGGCCCTATGCATTTGAAGGGTGTATGGTAAGCTCAATATTTATTTTTAATTATATATATATAGCCTAGAAGTGGATCAAAAATTTAACAATATAACATAGGATTACCTTTACTCGGGCGAAGCAACTTGCCGAGCAATTTAAGATTACAGAATCGCTCCATCCATTATTTCTGGAGGATCCTAGTGTTTACTTTCAAACACAACATCAGACACAGTCTGTTCAATTCATGCCACCAAATCAAACAGGAATGGTAAAATCTCAAAAACAAGTACAAAATCAGTTTGAGGCGCACATGTTTGAACGTATGTTACATAAACTTTGCTGATTTGGATTTGAGTACTGAAAACTAACGTTGATTTTATTTATGAAAAAGATTGCGAACCCTCCAAGACGAATACTACATTATTCCAATCTGCACCTTTAGTGAGATCGATGGAGCCTTCTTTAGTAGAAGTAGAGACCTCGCTACCCATAAACGATAGTTACATCACATCAAAATCAGATAGCAATAAAGGCCTGAATGAGATATTCCCACCGTATTATAATACATGTAACAATATACAATCTCGAATAATACCAATGCAAAATCATCATATTTACAATACGTTTGATGCCGCTTCATCTTTTAATACAAATCAGGACCAATTCGACTATTCAACAAATAACATCATCGATTTTGGAGATAGTCCTCCTCCACATATTACAAGGCATAGTGATTCCAATCGCTTTGATTCTATGGCAACGCTTACAAATGTACAAACACTTGATCGCCAGTATATTTTTTCTTCTGACCACTCACCATCCTCAGGGCATTCTACTGGTATGCATACGAATAATTTATATACACCTACCATTTCAGAAAGTAGCTCTGCCCCTCCTACTCCAACGGACCCGTCCCTTACTTTTCAACTTGATCATCATCAACAGCAACAGCAACAGCAACAGCAACAACATCAACATCAACATCAACATCAACATCAACATCAACATCAACATCAACATCAACATCAACAGCAACAGCAACAGCAGCAACAACAGGCTATGGTTCAACAGCAGCAACAACAACAATATAGAGAAGGACAAAGACGGGTCTCTCAACCATTCCAAGATACTGAATCCTACTCTCACCATTTTCCACAACAAGATACTTTCCATTTGTATGGATATTAATTAACTTGGGTTTTATTACCTCTTTCTATCACTAACTCCCTTTTTCTCCATTTATTTTATTTTCTTCTTTGCCATGTGTATAGTATTTTTCATTTTTTCTTCATTCAAAAACCTTGTAACATATACTTTTTTAAAAAAAAATACATATATGTATATATACAACAACACTAAATAAAACCAAATATCTAACACCAAATTCGCACTAATATAATATAACTAACTCTTTACATATACCATATTCTATAAATTAGGCCTTGCTTTATAACACACGTATTTACTTGTATTTCCAAATTAAAGGTATAGTAACTAGCAGTGTTGGTTGAACATTGGACTAATAAAGGGAAACCACCTAATAGTCCACAGAAATCCATTTAATTCTATAATTCTCTTATCTATTAAAATTTAAGAACAGTGCCCTTTATCTAATCTATCTTACATGTTCTTATTTCATTTTATACGGTATATTCGTGTAAATAAATGCATAAATATTCTAGATTGTGTGTATGCGATAAGAGGGTTTCAGTACTTAACGTAAATGCCTAAACAAAAAAACCCCCCATGAATCATCTCTGCATTGTATTGTTTTAAGAGAAGGATTTCTCATCCTGTTTACTTTATTAATAAAATAGTTATTCGTAAGAGAGGGTGAACTTGCATAGTACATAATTTTTCAGATGTCTTTCTTGAATATGATTGATCATAGACAAAAAGAATCATGTGTTCTATTTTGGTCTTTTTTATCATTTTTTAATGTCATGAGTTGTAATTCGATTTTCTTTCCTCGTGAATATTTGTATTTTGTGTTGAATAGTTTTCCAAACGAAAAGCTTATTTCATTCAAAATTCGTAAAATATAATTGTTCTCTACTCTTTTTCCTTTATTTTTTAATATAATTCTATCACTGATTGAATATAATCACGATTTTTTTATCAATATAAAAATGATATTTATAGTTTACGCACACTTTAAAAAATATAAGAAAGTTTTTTTCCCTGGATCATGATTTGAAGTTTAGAACTGAATGTAATTTTTTTCTCTTCAGTTACAGAGATAATAAATGATTTCCAATAAAGTTAACAGCGATCAGTCATAATCTTAATATATAACAATTCTCGAATGATTTTATTAAAAAATATTTTCATTAAAGACAGAAACTGTTGAGTTCGTTACGAGACTAATATAAGGTCAAAGCTTCTTGAAAAATATCCATCAAAAGGACTAAAATTAAAAAACAACCTGCGTATGTGCTTTGTTTAAGCGTGTTTCACTATGATTCCCCTTTCTTTTTTATCAATGAATAATCTTCATCATTTGGAACCTCGGTATATTTAACTGAGTTTATTTTCTTTTTTTCTTTTTGATAATGCTCGACATTTAATCGTACTCAAACCTTATTTAACTTTGATTTTTTTAATACTAGTATAGAGAAAGAAAAAATGGTAACTTTAATGGGAAAGTGTTGGTACTCCATAATTTATGTAACAAGCTGTCAAAGTTTTGGGAGCACAAGCACCGGCGTTTTAATTTCTAATATGAAACAAAAAAAAAGCCAGAAACAATGTTTGTTAAACTTAGTTACAAACTCTTTTTTTATTACACTAAATTCACACACTTTCGGGATAAAATAAAGCAAAAAAAAGGAAAACCTTTTAGTAGCTTCTCAAAACAGCATCGTTCTAAAAGAAAATCCATGTCGTAATTTTTAAAAAAATAATAGCACCTGAAGAAATAGCTCAGTGTCATTTTTTAAAAAAAAAAAACTGCGGCATTATTGCGACATGGATCTTCTTTTAAAAACCGACATTATTTTGAAAAAAGGAATGTAAAAACCTCATGCCTTATCAGGCATTTGGGTCAAGCTAAATACATTAGTACAAATGGGAATGCTCATTAAAAGTGAGTCGGATCTGTAAAAATTGGTAATAGCCAAAGAGCTTAGGCCATCGTCCTAAATGTGAATCTATCAAGGTACATGTGGGAAAAAAAAACGATTTAAAAAACTTTTCCTAGGAAAATCAATGGGCATTCCAAGGACTCTTTGGCGTTTTAGAAATTAGACCTAATTTTTTAGCCCATTTCTAGGACTATCGATGGACATTGCTAGGACATCTCTAGGACAGAAAAAAAAATCCCATAGTGGTGGTATTATTTCATCACTTTGCTATTATTCTATTTCAATCAAACCGATTGCCTACTTCAGCACAAAGATACAACATATGTTACAAGCTTGGATGCGTTTTTTTAAAATTAAATTTACAATGGCTTTTCTTTCCTCTTTTTTTATTCTTCCTTCTCAGTTTTAGTTAGTTTCTTCCACTTCACTATTTTCATCGATGAGGTTAAAAAGACAGTTTTGATACATCCATAAAGACGTATATTATCCAATAGACTTTGAAGAAAGGTATACCTTTTTCTCTCTCTCTTTTAAATATATAAAAAAAAAGAATTTTATATGAGTTTAGCATTTTAAATGGGGTAACATAACAACTTCTTGAGAAATCACGAATATATAGTACATATATGTAAAGGGTATACAATATCTAATAAGCTGTTAAACTGTAGATACCCGAATCTGGTATAGTTACAGTATTATGAGCAGAAGGTTCATTTAATGGAAAATTATTATAGTAAGCTCCTGCCCCCGTAGTATCGTAATAGTGATTTCGACTTGTTTGTTGGTATGGATATTGTGGTATTGATGGTATCAATACAGGTGTCATATTGCTAGGGTCAATGATAGGAATGATCTTTTTACTTATTGTTGGTACAGAGTGATTTCTGACAGGAGAGTGGGTCGGTGAAGAATATGGAGACGTACGGCGATGGATTCTTTCTCGGTGTTTATGAGTCTGTTTTTTTTAGATTAAAATGACAGAAAGAAGATGAGGTACTATGTTTTAACTAACCTCTTCTACTAAAGGAAGTGGGCAGAACTCATAATCATCATAGAAATTACGAGCAAGTTCATGCTGTGTTTTAAAATATTCAAGTCTTATGTCTTTACATTATTAGTTAGTAACCTGGTCATACAGTTATTTTATATAGTTATACCTGACATTGTGGATAACAAAAGTAATATAGTATCGACTGAAAATATTAGCAAGGAGGAAGGAATATACTATACTATAAAACAAAAGTAATAAAATAGTTAAAAAGAAAGGAAAAGCAACAACATAATGCAAACTTATAGATCATTTGGATTACACAGAATGCAGTACTAAATAAATAAAAGCGGTTTCATTATAATTACCATGTCACGATTAGGTGTTGCGCCCATCTGCTTGTGCGCCTTTAAGCTAAATGAATTTAAGGAGTAAAATAAAAGATCATTTCTTTCAATGAATTCATCTTTACTCAATACATACAAAACGTTGCTAGTAAAAGAGAAAGGTTCTATTTAGTTTTAAGCTGTTTTTTTTCTTTTCTATTTATGAAGATATAATATAAATACGTATTTAACGTATTATTGTTTTGCTTCTATCTTGGTTAAAAATAAATAACTTTGTTAACATCAACAAAGGCTAGCGTACATATATTTTTAACGATTGTAACTTTATTCTCTTTTTTGAAAACAAGTGTAGATCACACATCTTCGTTTCTCTGTGTTAATCAGAATAAGAATAGTTACCTTATCCGTCCCCCTTTTTTTAAATAGACAACCGCATGTATTCAAAAAGAAGGTAAAATTCTATAATTCTATTTGCTAATAAACAAGTTTTTTGAAATGCACTTTAATTTGTATCGATTGGGCTGTTTTAAGGAGAAAGAGAAAAGTACATCATCATCTACACATGACTTATCTTACACAAGTCTATTCAGACTACCTTATTCTATCTTAAAGTACTTTTCTATTGTAAAAAAAAGAAGATCTATTTCGAGGATCTTACCCGTTTAAGGTCATTTTGCTATACTATTTATGAAAAATTTAGGGAGGTTAAGAAAAAAAAGAACCGCCTTTTTTTAAAAAATATCAATCAATTTATTTAATAAAAATGTTTCACTATCGCTCCACGTTTTACAACAATTCAAAATTAAATACATGTGCGCAATAAAGGAGAACTTGGACGATGGTACACTAATTATATAATAGTAAATGGAGCCAAGTTTTGGGAACATTATCTTATACTATTACAATGGTCGACCACAAATAACTAGCAACTTTCATTCTATCTCTTTCTCTCTTTTACGAAGAAAATAAATGGAGTATTAGGTTAAATGGAAACCTGTCTATGTAGTAACGTAGAACTTTTCTTCTGCAAGTTTAAAATGAAGTTTTATTGAATGTTCATAATTACGATTTGTGTAAGTTTCGAAAACTCTGATATTCATAACATATATACTTTTTTATCTCATCAACAAATTAATTATTAAAAAATATAAAACATTCTCTAATTGCATGAACAATGATCGATTTATTTCATATATCTTCATTACAAATCCTGGAAATTGGCTGTTGTTAGATCATCAGCTTTGACTTGTATATACCAACGAAATATCTTTACTATAATACAAAAAACTATGATTATTTTCTATGTTTTTCTATGTTTTTCTTTTTTTTTTTGCGGATCTATTTCTTCACTACCACTTTTATCATAATTGTTACTGTGTTTTATAATAAGGACACTTTGATAGATAGCATTATCTGAACTAAAAGATTTAATTAATACTTCCTTAAATTGATTTATCGGATTATATAATATATGAGATAGATCTCTAATGATGAATTTTATACCTAGATTTCGAACAAGACGATGTTTTCTCTCTTTGAATAAAAATATTAAAAATTAAAATAGATACTTTTGACTATAACTCTTACTAGAATAATTAATGAGTGGAATATTCTTTTTTTAATTGAGTCTTTCTCAATTAATGAAAAAAAATAGTTTATCATAGTTGATGTTGTAAATAAATGTAAACTGATGCTCTACTTGATTGTATGAAGTCAATTTCATAAGTTTACAAGGGTTATGGAATGAAAAAAGTTTAGGATAAAATAAAACACGTATGATTTCTACAGAAAAAAGAGAAACTGTTGGAAAACTATATAAAAAAGGAAATCTAAACTATTTTCCAAGACATGTTATTATATAAAAAGGTTACTTTAAATGAATTTTTAATAACGGAAACCACAGTTAATCACAAACTTAATTAATAGGTATAAATAAAAAAAAACCAAAATTTTATCTCTCTGATTGGGAGGGTTGCTTTTTCAAAATAAGCCTTATATCACGTCATGCTGTACTTGCTACTGTCCTAAAAAAGAAAGAAAAATACAGTAGGTGAGAGAGAAGAGAATGAAGATGGGCTTGAATATGGAGCATAATACCCTCTATTTCACTCTATATATTATAGATATAACATGCTACTATATAAAAACCAATTTTTAGAGCGACCTGTTCACCATTGACATAGAAAGCTCATTTATATGTGAAGCTGAAACTACATGTTTTTTATCTATACTTTTTAACAATTGTAGTATTGAATATAAGTCTGGTTTACATTAGGCGCTTTTCTCTATATATTTAGAAACAAACTATTACCATGAACGAGATATATCAAATTTCAAAAAAAAAAAAAAAATAAAAT
>VCJJ01001499.1:18364-51898 GCA_024139415.1 Backusella tarrabulga
GCCAGATTTTTTCACTCATTCCGGTTTTTTGCCTTCCATAATTTTTTCAAAACTTAGTTTATCTCATTTTTGCTACCCAGCCATGAAGTATGTCTTTCAATTTAGCTCTTTTTCCTTTTTCTTTTTAGTTTTAAACTTTGTACCTGGGATAAACGTTTGTCAAAGTGAGCTGTGCGAGAGAGCAACAACGGATTTACCGAGTATAAACTTTTTTTAATTTTAAATTTTTCCAATATAGCTTCCATTTATTATTACATGGCACAGTGTAATGGATAAGAGCACTCGAATTTATTGTGATAATAATTACACATGAAAAAAAAATAGGAGAAAGCAGAGAAGGAATTCATGATTTTTTAAGTGTCTTATAAGTATAAAACAAGTCATTTTAGATGTAATGTTCAGGTGCAATAGAAGCATATGTGTATCGGTCATGTTCCATTTTTCCAACAATAAAGTCTAAAAGAATGTTCAGACACAGTGAGACCATAAAGCAAAAGTAGATCATATCATTTTTACTTGTAGTGAGACGCAGCGTATAATGACTTCGGTTTAATTTCCTTATTTGGTATTGGCTGATTCAGCGATTATCTGCCTCTTAAACCCCTCCTTTCCAGCAATGGTTGAGAAGAAAAACTGAGTAAAGGTGAAGTGACCCTTTCATCTACGATTATTATAAAAAGAACACAGCAGGTACCTTTTTTTTGCTTTTTCTCTTTTCTTTTCTTTTCTTTTCTTTCTTTTTTTTAGTTACTATTTCTTAATTTATATACTTTACTTTTGCTTCAATAGCTTAGAGTATACATATACTAAAGATGAACACCTTTGCTTTGAGTTCACCATACCCTCATCATTATGAAGAGATAGATGAACGTCTTTCAAGTTTAGATATTTCTGGACGTGACAAAAGCTCCATTTTTAGCGAAAACGTTAGTAAAAATATTCAGCCTACTAAACAGCATCTTTCATCGCGCTTGAATAAACATCAATTGGATATCAACCACTGTAAGTTTTTTAACGATGGACTTCGAGAACAATTCAAATAAATTCAAACACATAATTGATGAATATATATATATATATATATATAGTTAAAGAAGATTATGATTCAGATAGTTCCACTAGCAGTGAAGACTTTAAAGCAATTCATCGAAAAAAGGCCAGTAGAAAGAATTCAGCTGATGACGACGACTTGGACAAGAAACAAAAAAGTCTCTACAAAACCGAATTATGTCGCAACTGGGATGAAACTGGCCATTGCCGATATGGATCTAAATGCCAATATGCTCATGGCTCAAAGGACCTACGTGAAATTGAGCGACATCCTAAATATAAGACACAAATTTGTCGCACTTTTGAACAGACTGGAACTTGCCCTTACGGCTCTCGTTGTACTTTCCGCCATCCTACAAACACGATTTCCCCAGAGAAGCTTCATTTAAAAAAGAAAAGCGATATTCATGTTTTAACCGAAACTACTGTTACTACGCCACCAACACAACCGCCACAACCAAATTTTAATGAAAGTCAGAAAAACCGTCTAGATCATCGACAATGGTATTTCACACACACTGACAACGATCTTGGTTGTTTATCTTCCTTCCAAGATGATTCATTCTTACCAAACGCGGAAAGCTTACTTCCACATGAACTCTTGTTTGATTTGGAATCACCTGAAATACAGCAACCACAGCCTCGTTGTCCTTTGCGTAATTATGTAAACTTACCAAGTTTCTCTCACTTTCCGCAAAATGAAGAACCTTCTCTTCCTCTTGTAAATGAAACAACCGCTTGCAAAAGCTTTTTCCGTCCTTGGATTTTTTAAATTATTAGTTCTCATTAAGTTATTATATATTTATACTTTTTTTTTCCTTAGAAAAAAAATCAAATTATTATTACATCCTTTTTTTTATATTACCATCTTATATGATACTCTACCTCCCTCTCTTTTTTTTCATCTGATTATATATTCATTTCTGTACGAGTTTAACAAATAGGTAAAACATTTTATTGATAACATGCTATGAAATAAAAAGTGAAACATATTCCTTTCATTAAAATATGGGCACAAGTTCGTCTTTATGCCACTCAGGCGAGCTCAATTTTATTTTCGTAAGATCAATTTTTCCTTTATTATCAATGACAGCCTCTGCGTTCACCTCACAGCTACCACCCTTTGGAGTAGTTGAGACCTGATCTTCCAACCAAAAGACGACAGAAACCTTATGCTTGTCATTGTCAAGTCGAAGTGACTCTGATTTATGAATATCTTCATAAACAAGCTCTTTTTCATGATCCAAAAGCCCAAATTCGCTAAAAAGTTTTTGTCCGGCCTCGGTGCTTTTATACTTTTTTAGCTGATCAATGGCAGTTTGACGCACACATTCAGCTGCACGATGAGCCCCAACCTGGGTTAGAATCGTAGTGGCTAAGCCTCCGCCACTTGGTGGATTGTTAAGATATTCCCACCATTTGTTACTGGTTTTTTTAAACGCTCGCCAAGTGACGATGGAAGCAACACCGCCTACTGTCATCCATGCTATAGGACCAAAAAAGCTGGAAAGTAAAGTAACGCCACCAGCAGTTGCCAGCATTAATCGACGAGTATTTTTATTAGAGGAAAGGAGCAACTTTGGTATCGACCATTTTGAGAATATACGCTGCTGTTGTTGAAAAAGAGGTGATTGATAGGCTATAAGAGCAGGTCTTGCTGAGAAATCTCCAGTAGTTACTACTGTAAGTCTTTTATTGACACTTAAGGGTACTCTGCTCAATCGTAAATTGCTTTTTCTTGCAAACATTACTAAGTGATAAAAATTCCATAAAAGAAGAAAGAGAGAGAAAGGGAATAACGTTTATATTTAAATAGACCCATGTTTTATTTATTTTTTTCTCAAACATTTAGAGATATATTTGCATGAATTTTTCAAAGATTCTTTGAAATATTCTCATAGATAACTTTAATGTCATCCATCGACTTCTTCAGTGGTTGCCAACGGATACCCAAACCAGTTTGTTCGTTTGGTTTAGGGATGACGTGAAAATGGACATGAGGGACAGCTTGATTAGCAAGCTTGCCATTGTTCTGTATATATATACGTGTGTGTGGGTGTGTGGGTGGATGAATAATAGAAATAAATGGATGAATTCATGGTAAACGATTATTATACTAATGGATATTACCTGCAATACATTATATTGTTCAAAACCACCGGCAGAAGCAATCTTCTTTGCTATTGGCATAATATCTGCTAAATATTCATCGGGAAGTTGATGCATAAACTCTGCATGATCTAAAATAAATGTTGCTGTAGCCATGGTGATATGTCTGGGCCTTGTACAAGTACTTACATTTAGGAATAACGAGCTATTTATTTCACATTATAATTTAGTTCATTGACTTTGTCGACAGTTGTTATATAGATTTAATACTTACAGAGTGTCCCTCGCTCAAAGGTTCAATATCCATAAAGGAATAGCTAAAAAAAAGAAAAAATGATAAGAAACGCGTATCTTGCTTTCTTTTCCTCGAAACAAACCTTTTCTCAGTCTCGACAAGTTTAAAGGAAGGAATGTCACCTCTAAAGGCTAAATTAGTATGCCATTTATTCTACAATGCTGATATTACTTTATGATTTTGCAAAAAATGCAATCGTCTGAAAGATGATTATGGCTCGACATTGTTCGCTTTTGAAAAGAAGTTTTAACAAAGTGTGAGAAAGGTCTAGTTAAAAGCAGCGTCATCTTTTTATAAATAAATAAATAAAAAGTTTAGATTTTATTTTACAATGTCAAAATAATAAAAAATAGTTTGGATTGGTGGAGAATGTAAAATGCACACTTTGTTTGTTCTTGTGTTTGTTCTTTATTTTCTTATTTTTTTATTTTTTTTTACGTGGAACGAGCACCTAGAGCATTAGTCACTTGCGATGCAATACTACCGATGTCAACGCCCGAGCTTGATACAGCAGAACCTACCCCACTTGCAATAGATGGGATATCAGAGCCAACAGCTCCTAATGCACCAGTGATTTCACTTAATACTCCGGATGCCTTAGTAAGTTCCTATTAATAAAACCACAAGAATAGGAGAGTATATTAGCACACCATTTGAATAGCCAAGAATAGATAAAATTATAATTAACTTACATCAGGACAGGTAACAGTAACAGAATCACTGTAGGGGATGGGTATGCCAATGCCAATAATATTTGCTGTAGCAGTAATATCATAATTCAATTTGAGTTGAGCACCACTCGATTGACACTGAGTAGAAATAGCTTGAAATACGGTCAAATATTCTGATTGTGTCACATCCATGGTAATATTGAGAGGGTACGTGATGTTTGTAATAGCATTTGAATTGATATGCACATCAGTTGAATGTCCCGTTCCAATTGTCGTATTGTAACCATCATAATGAACCTAAGTTAAATATAATAATTTAAAAAATAATTATTATAATAAGTGATTTTAAATTGGAATCAAATAAAACTCTTTCTCTCCTCCCTTTTTTTAAAAAATCGTTAAATATATATATATGTATACTAACCTTGGCATCAATTGACTTGAAAGTAACACTTTCTACATTTGGGTTATTTACACCGAAATTCAAGTTGAATCCAATAACAACCATTGTTCCTGACAAACTAAAGCTGGGGGTATCCGACATGCCGTTAAAATCAATCGAGGGCATTTTGAAAAGGGCTGCAAGGACACCAATAGCAATACCCAAACCAATGACAATAAGAAACAATATACAGGTTATCCATCGACACCAGCGAGGACAACAAGTACAACAACCACAACATATAATATCACAGCATGATCTATGCTCCCTTGCTCTCGAAAATGACTCCGTATTGTATTGCTTTTCCTGTGCCAAATAATCAATTTCTGGCTGCTGCTCTCTCGGATAGTAAGGATCTTCATGATATTGCTGGGAGTGGTTCATATCGTTCATAGCATAACTGTCATTATGATGATCATTATAATGGTAGTTATTATAATCGTGATATTGTGGCTGCTGTGCATAATAGTTTGACATGATGAATATATGTTATATATTTATATACGAACTATTTATTTACAGCTATATAACAACACTAACAACTATAGCAAAAAGCAGAAAAAAATAAAAGAAAGAAGAAAAGATATAAATAAAAAAAAGGGATTACAAAAAAAAGAACTAGAAAAGAAAGATAAAAAATAGGAACCAATTTAATAAAGTAATAAAGGATCGTACACCGGTTGAGGCCAATCAAAAAAAAGGCTGTTTCTATTTCTTAATATTTGTGATACAAGAAATCTAATAGTGCTGATCATGTTATTAAGGTATAAAGAAGTTTATAATATATATTAATGGTTTTAATAATAAGGATTATATCATTGTCGTCGTCATTATTATCGCTTTATGTATATATACGTTTGAATAAATAGAAGCGATAACACTCCTTTAATAAAACGTTTTTTTCTATAATTGATTGTTGACTTTTTTTAATTTGGAAATTAAATGTTGTTAAAATAGGACTTAAAGTTGCGTAACCAAAAAAGGGCACTATTTTTATATTCTCCCACAGACAGTCTAAGGCTGACTTGACAGATTCGTATCATTAAAAAATTGAAATGTAAAAGAAAAACTATATTTTATATTCTGAAATAGACCATAAATACTCTCTTTACGTTTCGTTAATATGTGCGTGCTTTACTTGACCCACATGATGATTTGCATTTCAAAAATAATGAAAAGAATACAGACTTTTTTTAGTCAATACATAATTTTAGTTTGTGATTTGCTGTATTCTCAAACAAACAAAAGAGCATTGGCACGCACGCATTTGCTTTTAAAGCTCCTACACTTTGTATATGATCAAACTCTTTTCGTTTTCTTTTTTTCTCTTCTCTTATTATTTTTTTCTTCTTCTCTTCTTCATACACATATACTTATTTATACTTGTTTATATTCGTGTATAACTAGTATTGAATACTCTCATAATCATAATATATACTGTCTATTACTAATATTAATAGCAATAATTACATAATAATATAATAATAGCTTATATATTTAACCAGATTTAAGAAATAAAATAGATTGCTTTTCATGTCAGGAAACAACATTAAAGTAGTATGTCGTTTTCGACCTCAGAATTCACTGGAAATTAGAGAGGGGGGTCAACCCATTATTAATATTGATGAAGAAGGCACCAATGTCCAGTTAAAGGTAAACAAAGAAGCAAACAAAATCATTTGTAAAAGTACTGAAGTAATACTCTATAGGGAGAAACCACTTCCAATTTTGCATTTGATAAAGTATTTGGCATGAAAACACCTCAACAAGATGTTTTTGAATACTCCATCAAAAGCATTGTAGATGGTAAATAAAATGAAATTACTTACTATTATTATGAAACATTTATGTAATGTGCCTTATTTTACTCCTGAAAAATAAAATAAAAATAAATCTAGATGTAACCGCAGGCTACAATGGTACAGTTTTCGCTTATGGCCAAACAGGTTCTGGTAAAACGTTTACAATGATGGGTGCGGATATCGATGATGAAAACACAAAGGGTATCATCCCCCGTATAATCGAGCAAATCTTTACGAGTATTAACGATGCACCAAGCAACATCGAGTTTACCGTCAAAGTATCATACATGGAAATTTATATGGAAAGAGTAAGAGATTTGTTTAATCGTAAGTTATTAATTCTTTATTTTCTATAAAAACTAATGTTTCAATACCATTGTTTATTTGTACTCATCTTACTTATTTATTTATATGGTGTTCCTAAGCTTCTGCTGATAATTTGGCTATTCACGAGGATAAGACACGCGGTGTTTACGTCAAAGGATTATACGAAATTTACGTTGCTAATAGAGATGAAGTTTATCAAGCCATGAAAAGTGGTAGTAACAATCGTGTCGTTGCTTACACAAGTAAGTCCTTATTTATATGTCTAAAAACATTGAATTTATTATATTAATATCTACTTTTTATTTAAAAAAAAAAAGATATGAATGCTGAAAGTTCTCGATCTCACTCCATTGTGGTTATCACTATTACACAAAAAAACCTGGACACAGGTGCCGCAAAGAGTGGTAAACTCTATCTTGTCGATTTGGCTGGTTCCGAAAAAGTCGGAAAGACTGGTGCCTCCGGCCAGACATTAGAAGAAGCAAAAAAAATTAATAAATCGCTCACCGCCCTTGGAATGGTCATTAATGCTTTGACAGATGGAAAAGTACGCTAGATTTTCATTTAACACTTTTATATTATTCTAATCGTTAATCTATAGTCAAGTCATATACCTTATCGTGACTCCAAATTAACTCGTATACTGCAAGAATCCTTGGGTGGTAACTCAAGAACTACGCTAATTATTAATTGCTCTCCATCATCTTACAATGAAGCCGAAACACTTTCCACACTTCGATTTGGTATGCGTGCAAAGACGATCAAGAACAAGGCTAAAGTGAATGCAGATTTGTCTCCAGCCGAACTCAAAGCATTATTAAAGAAAGTCAAATCAGAAACCATGACCTTCCAGACATATATTGCTGCATTGGAAGGTGAGGTGAATATTTGGCGTACCGGTAGTGCTGTCCCTGAAGAAAAGTGGGTATCTATGGATAAAATCACAAAGGGTGATTACTCTGCGCTGCCTCCTGCATCTAATTTCAAAGCCTCGACTGTAGCATTGGATGATAGTTCGTCCCGTCCAAATACACCCTCTGTTGTTCTCGAAAAAGACGAGCGCGAAGAACTAATGAAGCGTGAAAACGAACTAATGGACCAGATCGCCGAAAAAGAAATAGAGTTGGAAAAAAGAGAAAAACTAATAGATAGTATAAAAGAAGAAATGTCCTATTACAAGGAGCAGGAAGCTGCAGTTACAGAAGAGAATCAACAAATGACATCCGAGTTGAATGAACTTAAACTCCAGCTTCAGAAAATCTCCTATGAAAGTAAAGAAAATGCCATCAATGTCGATTCTCTCAAAGAAGCAAATCAGGAACTGCTTACTGAGCTTGACGAGCTTAAGAAGAACCTCCAAGAAGTTCGTATGGCTAACAAAGATAATGCAGATACTGAAAAAGAAAAAAAGAAGGCTCAGAAATTAGCACAAATTATGTTCAGACTAGATCCTTCTGTGAGTGTTTTTAACTTTAGCCATATTACTGCTACTTGTCTTTTTTTAATAGTCATTTGTTCAATATTTCCTTAAACTAATCATCTTTTTTTTATTTAGGATGAAATCAATGAAAAAGAGCGACAAATCCGTGACTCTCTTCATAAGATTGAGTCAGAAGGTCATGGAGCCTTTAGCATGGATGAGCTTGTCTCATTACGCCGTGACCTTGCTGAATCTAAAATACTATTGAATCAACATACAACGACTATCCAAGACCTCACTCAAAATAGAGATATACTTGATCAAAAGAAAATTGAATTAGAGAACCGTTTGAGCCATCTTGATCAAGAATATGAAGAGCTCTTGGATAAGACTATCCATGAAGAAGAGACAGCTGCTCAGAAGAATGCAGATATTGAGGATACACTATCGACAGTAAGGGTATGATTTTGCATATGATGCAAGGGGAAGGGGTTAGAAATAGAGATAGAGAAAGAGCGTTAAAAGAAATAAGGGGGAATGCTTAGAGGGAAAACTTGACTAATTTTTTTATAGAGTAAACTAGAAGCTCAATATGCATCTAAAAAAGAGACCCAACAAAAAGAGATTGAGGACCTTAAAAAGGAAATCGATGAAAAGAATGGGAACCTCCATAAATTGACAGCTGCTGTTTCTGATCTGAAGGATGCAAATGATAAACTTCAAGCTGCTCTCTCTGACCAACCGGCCGAAGCATCAGCACAAAATGGTGATCTCTCGGAGCGAGAGAAAGAGCTTGAACGCATGCGCAAGAGTATGGCTAAAGAATTGGCCGATTTTGAGACAATGAAGAAGGCTCTGATGCGTGACCTTCAAACACGATGCGAAAAGGTTGTCGAGCTTGAAATATCTCTAGATGAAACACGTGAACAATATAATAATGTCCTCAGAGCAAGTAATAATAAGGCTCAACAAAAGAAAATGGCATTCTTAGAACGTAATCTCGAACAATTAACTAACGTTCAGAAGCAGGTAAATAATAACAAAACTAAACTAATAGAACAAAAATATTTATTTATCGTTTAGCTTGTTGAACAAAACTCTTCTTTGAAAAAAGAAGTCGCGCTTGCTGAACGCAAACTGATTGCTCGTAATGAACGTATTCAGAGTTTGGAAAATCTGTTACAAGATGCTCAAGAGAAATTAATCAATCAAAATCAAAAGTTTGAGGCTCAACTCCAAGCAGTGCGTGAACGACTTGAACAGGCTCGTTCTCAGAAATCTCACGCTTCCACAGCTTTGAACTTTAGTCGTGTTGCTAAACCTCTTCGTGGTGGTGGTGCCGTCGTTGAAAATGGTGATTCCTCACCAACTGAAAAACGTGAAAAGCGTAACTCTTGGATACCTGGTTTTATGGGATCACGATAGATTTTAATACCCTTTCATCTTTTCTCAAACCCTCCTCTTGTTATATTTTTTGTTATTTTTGAAATTATATTTATATTTATATATATCTATTTGGTTTTTTCCTATCCTCACCTATTTTATTTATACATTTTTTTAGAAAAAAAATCGAAATGTTTCAATAAATGAAAATCATTATATACATGCTTTTTTATTTATTTATAAAAAGAAACTGTTTAAAAGTGTTTATCATTGTTTCCAATGCTTTCATCGACAATATCATGCAGGCTATCGATCAATTCTGGCCAGTCGCCTAATGCATCCAAAACCTGTTCAAGCCACAAACTATCGTCATGCTGTTTTTGACGTGTACAGCAAACCAATTGTGTCAAGTCACCATGATTTGTTTCTTCGTCAAAACAAGTTTGGAATCGAGGTTCATCTAATTCAGTTACGGGACTCCCTGGCATCACATCCTCCAAAATAGAATTACGGCGATTCGTTGCTATAAAATGAGACGATGAAGGTGACATAACTAAAAGTTGCTTTGCTTTGCGGAAAAAGTACGCATGGGTAGTCGCTAGCCTTGACTGGAAATAAGGATCATCTCTTAATTTTAATAGATGTGCTTTGTCACGGGTACGCGTATCAGTTAACCGATGGTGCTGGTGATGTACACTTTCATTATTACCGGATATATTTTGCTCTTCTTGATCACTTTCATCGTCATCGTCATCTTCATCGAGTAGGTCCTCCAGATGGTCAGATTCATCAATTTCACTATAATTATCTACGACCTTTGCTTCATCTAACTCGTCAATAGTGGTATCCACAAAAGTAGGATGTGGTTCTGATTGAACAAGGTGATACGAAGATGAATGACGTCTCGCAGCTGGCTGTTGATAGAATTGGTGTTCACTGCTAAACATGCCATCAGGAATAGCAGGTGCTTCCTCGTAGAGAATATCATCTTCTTGCTCCAAAACATCTTCTAAGCTCATATTGGACAATCGACGGCTACGGCGACGGCTACCATTCCCATGGGATTGTTTATGATGATGATGGTGTGATGTAATTAGCGTTGTTGACAAATAGGATCGATCGTTTTCCTCTTCCCACCCCACGGTCTCCTTAAACTTCGATAAGAATACATGATTATGAGCTAAAAAATGAGAAATGCTATTCATCCAGACACGATCGGGTAATTTCTCCCGAGATTTGTAGAGTATGTTCTCGAATTTCCTCCAGCTTGTTTCGCCCTGGGTTTCGGTAATATAATGTTGAAGAGCTTCATAAAATTGGTTGTTTCGAGTAGCCAGGTCTCTCATCTCGTTTGGTCTATCCAATAGCGCCACAAGTATGCCATTACTGACATATTGACCCTGGAGGTCAATGCTACCGTTTGATGAAATTGAGCATTGTCTCTCCATGTTCTCAGTCAAATGAGGTTCTTCTTCATGAATAGTGATATTGGGATTCAACAAACCAAAGTTCCCTGTTTCTATGGAAGCAGACATCTTGTAAATAAATTAATAATTAATTATTATAAAGAAAAAGAGAGAATAGAAGAATAGAAGAAAGGAATTTGGTAAAATGAAAGAGAAAGTGAAAAGAAAAGTATGGTCACTTTTTTTTTTATTTGTCGAAAAAGAGAAAGATCGAATTTAGTATGAACAATTACTGGGTCTGAATATGTTTGAACACCGCCCCTAATGTTGTTTTTACTCACTCGTCAATTTAATGTCACTATGAGATAAGAGGATCACATTGCTGTTTATAAATATTGGATACTTATGAGTTACGTATTCAAATGCTTTGCACAAGGATAGAACTTAAAAAAATATAGTTCACTTTAAAGAGCATAAGCTTAATAAGAAATCATCTCCCCAGAAACAGACAAAGTCTTTTGGGAAGATCATGCAAAATGTCTATGATAAGCTCCGATCATTTTTCTTTTTTATATTCCACAATGATTGTATACACTTGACTTACATGAAGGTATGAAGAGTATGGCAATATGCACTATAATCCAGTGCATCATATGGCTTTGTGCTTGAATAGAAACCTGCTTTCACTTTTTGTTGGCTATAAATACACAGTAGAGGAATAAAATAAAAAAAATAAGGAAAGGGAAATTTTCTTTTCCTTTCTGCAAGGGTATCTTTGTAAAGAAAAACTTTTATGAAATTGGAAAAAACTAGAGTACTTAAATATAACAAATAAAAGAAGACAAGTAAGATTTTTTACAGCTTTCCTTTTTATTCAAGATATAAATGCAAAGGAAACATGTACAACATAATACAAGTTAGAATGTTTTTTACTACTTTATTACTATTGGCCAATTAGGATCTCTACATAAACACGTTTAAAGTGAATTCGATTCAAGAAGTATATATTCCAGATTCTTCGGTATAGAAGAAAAAACAATCTACGGTTTAAAAATCATGTTATTATCACTTCTCATGCGTGCCAATGTTCAGAAGAATGGTTTTACTATATATTCTTATGCATTGAAATGCTTTATGGAAATCTTACGGTATAGTTACAAAAATTTTTATTACTATAGATTTAAACTTAATACAATATATACCGGATCACTCAAGCATGATAAGGTAACATAAGTGGACATACTACTGTGCATTATTATTATTTTTTTTTGGATTATTCGTCATAAACCCTGTGTATAAGATATATGGTTTTAAACTTCAAAATAAGGAGTAGGAATAGTAAAAGCGCTGACTACTTTGGCGTAAACAATATAACTGGCGGTATTTGATCCCTCCTAAAAGACAAGGCGAAAGGGAGGGTGTTTCAAATAATCAAGGTATGAATTTGCGAATCAGTTCTACCAAAAAAAAAAATAATAATAAGGTAATTTCCACATATCTTTAATCTAACACTGATACAGTTTTTATGGTAAGATGTCCCATTGTATCCAAGTATTATTTCGTCACCACGTGTCTATTTTTGTTTTCTTTTTAAAATATCTGGGGGACAACATAACTAATGACTTTAATAATCAAAACAAACAAATAATCAAAAAGTGGTAATACAGACCTTTTCTTACTTATTAATGTGACTTGGGATAGAAAGTTGAACCTCCTTGTTCGTATTGGGACATTCTCCTTCCCCTTTTCTTTTTTTTATTATTATTCTCGCTATTTAGACATGCGCAAATTATTTTCATCAAATAAGGAGCAAAAAAAGTCTTCGTGGAAGAAGATAAAAGCCAGTGATTCCCATTCCTCCAGTATCAGCGATTCTTTCCCAACAAAGCATAGTGCTTCTTCATTATCAAGTCAAAGAACAAGCCGTACGCTAATTGAGAATCACTCAGACCCTATTCCGATGCTGGTGAGATCACTCAGCTTACCTCCAACATTGGCCATGCCAAAACCACGGTATACTGTCTATCCAACACAAGATCTTTTGAAAAGCTACGATAATGAGAAGACACAAATTGAAAGTAGTTCCGATGAACTATCCGAAGATGGAACACAAGACATTTTAAAAGGAATAAATGAAGGCTCGGAGAAGGAGCGATGTAAGTCAAAACATAAGGAAAAGGAAGGAAATGCTAAATGTCTGACAAAGATGATATAATAAAAAAAAACAAAAAAAATCAACTGATAACATAAATTCGAGTTAGCCCAAGAATATAAATACAGTCGTCGCAAATCTATCGTCACCGATTCCATCTTAAAAATGAATAATAATTTTGAGCCCCCATCGCCACAATCTATTCAAAAGACTTCCCCTGCCATTAAGGAGGTATCAAATAACAATGAAGACAGCAACCGACTGATAAGACAGCGATCAGCATCCACTCATTCTGCATATCATCTTACTGCCTCTTCTAACTCGAGCGGTTTTACTCCAAGGCATATGAGTTCATCTTTGGAGAACATAACCAAGCCCTCAACAGTCGATTCATTCGTCAGCCGACCAATATCAGCATCATCATCAGAATTTCCAACCGCTATCGGCTCAGATGTAACACAAAATAGAAAAAACAAACATACAAACAATCCTGATAAACCACCTGAACTTTTACAAAACCTTTCTTCCGAGCAAAAACAACAACAATCCTCATCCATGTCCGATTCTACAGCAAGTTTATTAAATGCGGAAATTCAGACACAATTACAGAAGCTGGCTCTGCGCGAGGATTTAGAGGACCTGAGACGTGTAGTTGATATGCTCAAACAACAGTCTGTACGTGACCGCGAAGATTATTTAGATAGGGTAAAGGAGCAAAAAAGAGTGGAAAAAGAGTTGATTGATCAGATTAGCATCACAAATCAACGTTTGGATAAATTAACTTTTGAACAAAACCAAATTCTAAATAAACCTGTGGAAGAGAGTTCGCAGACAAGAACAGGAAAAACAAGGGAGGAAACGTCGGAACCTGCAGCGACCAGGCGGAGCCGTAGATCACAGCCTACTTCAGAACAGGAAGATAATAAGTACTTTTATGAATCATCTCGGGCGAAATACGATCTACCGGATTATCCTTTACCACGTTCTTTTATGTATGAAATAGATGATTTTAGACGTCCTTTCTACATGGATAACTACATGTATGATTTCGATCAATCAGGCCACAGATATCCGCCTCCGCCCCTTCCTCCTCTTGCAAGGAAGGGAAGACCTCGCTCAAAATCAGCTGATTATCAGAGAATGGAACCCAACGTATTTGATAGTCCATACTCAACACACCGGAGTAGCTCTCGAAAATCTTCTGTTCGTAGCTCAAGAAGTAACCGTTCAAAAGAAATACGTAAAGAGGACATGGATGAAAACGGGTATCACTCTGCAGCTGAAGAAGAGGACGATATACCACAGCCTTCATCGAGATCAGAGCATGCTAGTGGAAGTGGAAGTACAGGTGGTGTTAACGAAGGGAGGTTACATGAGGAACATCAACAGCGTGAAGTACCGGTGAGTCGTCACTCTTCTAGAGGTTCTACAGGGCGTTTCCGTAGACTACCTTCTAATAACAATACAAACAACATGGCGTCATCGATTCCCCCACATCTCATGTACCACAATCCGGGTTTCAGGCCACTTCCCCACCCACACTATTTACCACATATGAACCCAAACAGAGTCAATGAGAGGGAGAGACATGGTTCCATGCCCTACAACATGGCGCCTGGAGGCGAATATCCACCTCAGTATGTTCCACAAGGTCTGTCACCTCGGCATATGGCGTTTTCAGATGGACCACGTCCTCCATTGCAATCCATGGGCTGGCCTCCCAATACAAATCAAAATATGTACGGTATTCCGCCACCTCATCACCCGCATCCGCCACCACCTCCACCAGGAGGAGGCTCCACAATGACAGAACCTATGGGAGCCAATGCGACCGGTTCTCATCCTATTCCGAATTATGAAACTGGACAGGATTCTGTTTCCCAGCAACCTCCTGGAATGAGAAGATATCCGGTTCAACCTCAGCAACATGGGTATCAGCCATTATATTCAGATTCAGGGCAAATGGTTTTCATGTAATGATAACAATAGCACGTAACATATATAATATAAAATAGCCCCTACATTATCAGTTAATTAATAAGCATCTCTTCTTTTGTTTCGAAATAAATAAAAAATAAATTAAATCAAATATTTATTGTTTTTTTTAATTTTTATTCTATAAAAAAGGTATAACGGTAATGTAATTACAAAGTCTATCGAATTAATATGGAAAGAGGAGACAGGGGGTGGATTATAAATATGAGAAGGCGTGAGATGGGAATGAAAGAGAAATTCTGTTTTTTTTTAAAGAAAAAAAACTAATATACAAGAAATTATACGTATTGTCGTTTTATACACATTTTAAAGATTACGAGCTCCTTGACCCTGCCCATCGAAGTACTTCCATAGTAAGCTTTCCAGCCTCGATATTATTCGCCATCATATCCTCATAAGTTGCCTTTACCATATCCAATCTACCTGCCTTTGCCCAAGCCCTCATGGTGATGGTGTAAAGAACACTATTGAGCTGCACGCCTCCATTCTTCAATTCGTTCATAATACGGTTACAAGCTTCCGGGTTGGGGACAAAAGCATGGGCAAGCATGAGGGTAGCATAAGTCACTAGAGTAGGTTTAATACGACGTGCCATCATATCATTGTATACTTGGGTAACCATGGCCAGATCATCATGACGAAGGAAGGCACGCATAAAGCTTGTGTAGGCGTATACATTGGGCGTGACAAACAAGGTGGATGACACTGCATCAAGAGAGCCCGACGCATTATTGTACTGGTCATAATAGTCGTGGATTGTTTGCTTTTCAGCATTGGAAATGACAGCGTTAAGCAGGACATTGCGAGTGTGATCGCTAGGGGTAAATTTATAAGACGACTTTGGATCGAAAAAGTTGCGAAATAGCTTTATAGCGTATTCATTATCGTGCTGTTTGACATGCATGCCCACAAGTGTCGTTGCAACAACATGATTTACATCAACACCTTCTTCCTCCATTGTTTTAAATATTCTCCAAGCCTCGTCAACGCGACCGCTCTTACCGAGCCCGTGAATAATAATAGCAAACGTATAAACATCCGACCGTAAGCCTGCCTTCAACAGGTTCTCCCAAAACTTGAGGCCAGATTCCATATTGAGCTGTTTTACCGAATGATGCATCAGCACATTATAGGTGACAATTGTTGGCTTGATGCCCTTTTCCATCATCGCGCGGAACACAAACTCTGCGTGGTCAAGATCAGCCCCGCGCATATAGCCATCGATAAGTGCTGTGTATGTGAAAGCATCGGGCTCAACCCCATTTTTTTGCATGCGACTAAGCCATTTCCTTGCTTGCTTCATATCCAATCGCTTGCCGAATCCCTTGATAATCAATGTGTATGTTTTGGCATCAGGTTTCAGTTTTTCGCTCTCCATTTCACGTAGTTGTTTAATAGCTTTGTTGATCCGATCTTCATTGATCAATGAATAAATATATTGATTGTATTTTTCCACACTTGACAACTTCTTTTTGGGCTTCCTTTGACTCCAGGCGTTTATCAGCTTGTTACCGGTGCTTTTCTTCACAATGTATCTTCCACGTTTACGAGGCTGTTGATTTTCAGGGACATTAGCCACATTTGCCATGTCCTTGTGGGTATCGGTCTCCTCGACATGTAGAGACTGGCTGGAATAAAGTCTTATATGGCGCTGCTTAATAAAGGGCACCTGTAACTTGTTTGTGCGTTGAAAAAGGAGCGATGAGGGAGTAAACGAAAAGATTGGCGTTGAGTGAAGCGACGTATTTGTCATTGGGCGTGACACTATAGCGCGGAGTACATCGATAATAACCGATCTTGAAGGAGAAAGGTGTCGAACGGACATTATTGTATATAGCTTGCTTGTGTCGAAAGTACTTGCAGCTTTGTAGGTACCCTGTCGAATAGTATTCGAGATAAAATACAATAAAAAATCTGAAAAGAATACCAACACTGACAAATTTTTTTGACACAGCCGCTGAAGTTAGAGAAAATTGATGACATAATCCTATGTTAACCAATCAAATGAGCCCCTTCTCATCAGATGTTAAAATTTGTACACTCGCCCTTCAAAGAAGATATGCATATATGTGATATTACCATTGTCATTATGATATCATTACTACTTTATTGCTCTTCTTTTAATGTCTGCTCTCTGATACCAAAATATCACATATAGATTTTGACAGGTCGTTCCCAGGAACGAAGACGAGGAAGACATGAAGAATTTAAAGTACACAAATTCTAATTTTATGAAAATATATTTATCTTTTATTTTATTTTCTTATACATTCAATGAGCCATGTAATAATAAAAGCGAATCTTTATTTAAAATAGAAAAAATAGCATTATTTTTAATAATAACCATGTCCTCCACCACGATTTCTGTTATTGTAACCACTATAACCTCCTCCTTGTTGGTATCCACCACGGCCTCTGTTATTATAACCGCCGCCGCCATAACCGCCTCCTCGGTTGCCGCCGCCGCCGCCGCCACGATAGTTACTTTGATTATTATAACCATAGTTTTGGTTACCATAGCCACCTCCTTGTTGATGGCCACCTCCTTGCTGATAGCCACCTCCTTGCTGGTAACCTTGCTGATAGCCTTGCTGCTGATAGTAATTGTTATTGTAGGATTGATTATAATCATTACGGCCACCTCGGTGGCTTCCGCCACCGCCGCCGCCATAAGAATCAGGGAAACGAGATCCATCATTAAAACGTTGGTTAGAATTATAACCTCCACGCTGGTTTCCATTGTACCCCCCACGGTTGCGATAACGTTGGTTATTACTAAAAGTAAACAAGAAGGGTTAGAGTCTGGATGAATGTATATTTTTTGTTTGTTAAAGCACGTACTGCTCACGGTATTCTTCCAAATGGTTTATTTGAGGAGTCCAACCACGATTACCCTGATGTCTCTGACGATTATCAACCTTTTCGAATGTTGCAAACTGGAAGTCTTCAAAACCCAGTGTATCATGTAATTTGACATTCTTTAATAACTGTGTTGAAAGCACAAAACCCTCAGGTAGCTGTGGTAAATCGTATGTTACACTTTTAAAAAACATATGGTTAGGATATTGCAAGTATATAAAAAAACAACGGTCTTTACCTTATTGATTTATCATTGGCGATATCAGGTAAGTCATGATTTGGTAGAGGACTACTAAAGGTACTTCTGGGAATACATTCAGGATCTTTATCAATATCACCGGTCAAGCCATCACTTAAATTTGCATCCAGCTGTAGTTTTTCATTTGTTGAACGCTTTGTGTAGACAGTACTGACAAAATTATACAATTTATGAGCCTCACTGACATAAAGGACAGAGGGTCCTTCAGAGTTGCGTATGTTCTCTTCTTCGTTCAATTGATCATAGACAGTATTCATGGCTTTAATCAGTCGGTGGGGATCGATGAAGGGCAATTTAACTACACCCTGCCATTCCCATTTCTTGCCGTCCATATCAACATCAAATTCCGTGGGATAAAAATCAATAATGGGTGAGTTGGGGTCAGTCATAAGATCATGGAATGGTCTTGGAATATGCATTTTACTGTTGTGTATAAATAAGTTTAGTAAATAAATAAAAAAAACCATGCTTGCTAAATCTATAAAACTTTACCTAGCAGCGGGCAAGACACCCATGAGCTGTTCAAATGGTTTGAGTGGTGCACTCAACTCAAATTGGATGCCAAAAGAATCAATATTTACAAAATCAGAAGCCATAGGAGCATAGTGATATGGGTAGTACCACGACCAAGATACACAGCCCTGCATGACAATTGTTAGTTTGATTTGCTTTATAATACAATAATCAAGGATATACTTACCAAATAGTAATATTTGAATACCCATACCAAACCTTCACAATAAGATTGAACAATACTAGAGAACAAAATAATGTAAATACCATGATATCCTTACAATGAAAAAGCATGTGTTCATGTCAACTTACTGTGAAATCTCATCTCGTTCCTGTAAGGTAAGCTTGAATTTTGTTCCATAATATCTTTCCTTCCAGCCATTTTCCCAAAGACGAACATCATCATTAGGTTCACGTTCCCGGGCAGCATCTTCCTTTGCCTTTTTCTCAGCTGCTACTCTATCCATAATAGCCTTACCGGCAACCACTCGATCTTCAATAGTTTCAAGTGGTTTGTCTTCAGTGACATCCATGTTATTCGACTCTTCTTTGCTTTCTTCAGCTTTTTCTTTATTCTCTTCCTCGTTCACTTGTTGCTCAAGATCATCTTCTGCCTTTCTCTTTACACCAGCAGCGGGAGTGCCACTTAATTCAGCCTTTAATGCTGCTGCTGCACTTATGTTTGCCATGCGCAATGCAGCTCTGTTAGTAACCAAATCAGAGTTACTTATTTGTGCGTTGGGGTCGTTGACAGGTGCAGCCATCATTTCTGCAAACGTAAATTCTGGTGTAGTGTCATTCATTTTTGCCTCACGTGCCTTTCGGTCATTTTCAAGCTTTCTTCGTTTTATGCCTCTTGCACGACGTTCTTCAGCTATTGTATGTATATATATATTATTAACCCATCTATAATAAATATTTCATATATTTATATAAACTTACATTGCTTTCTTTCCTGGAAAATATTATCTTCCAGCTTTCCCAACTCTGTTACCAATACCTGCACGCGCTTAAGATCAACATCACCGTTATTTGTCATGTATCCGCCCATCATGGGCATGGAATTTTTCCATAGTAAACTCAAAGTACTGATAGCGCCTTCTCTAATTTCCAATGATGGTAAATGAGGTAAGAAATCGTTACCAACAAAGAAACACATAAACACCCAATCGTCAATTGCTCTTTCAAGGTCCCAAACAAGACCTGGTACTGTAAACTTGAGAGCATGCTCGAGATATTCACGCAAGATATTGACATGCAAGAACACGTAGGGTTTGATTTCGGCTTTTTTGGCAGCTTGAATCGCGGCAATGACATCTGGAGTGGCAGTGCAGTTATTAGCAGAGTGACCAGTTTGCTTACAAGTGAAACATGCGTTTTTCTTTTGATCGGCAAAGACGTCTTCACGTAAAATCTTAAAATGAGGTTCGTGGGTGCCAAGGGCAAGCATAATCAAATCAGCATCCAAGCCATACATGACATGCATCGTGTTGGGGTTGTGCTCGGGACGGGATCGCTCGACACGTATAAATTCCATTACTTTATGTTCACCTTCACCAGGCACTGTAGCGTCAGAAAGAATCACTTTTAACTAGAGAATTCAACAAGAGGATTAGTATACAATGTATAAAATCAATCAAAATAAAAGTTTAAAATAAAATAAAATAAAATAAAATAAAATAGAAAAGCACTTGTTTTTTTTTGTTCTTAATATTATTTTTACGTTTTTCCATAAAGGGTCAGAGTTTTGTTTAGCAGCAATATGATACCTTAAACAAGTTGCCAAATGGGCCATAAAAGGTGTTCCCGGTGTAATACAATTGGAATCAAAATGATTCTTTTTCTCCGGGAATTGGTCTTCTTGTCCAATTGCTAAAATGGAGATAATTAGTACATTTTCAATTTAAAAAGCACTCCTTTCTAATATCTTACCTGCTAATTCCTCAAAGACTCTATCATTGGCTTGTTGCTCTACTTGGGCTAGCTGAGAGGCACGGAAACGACGTGCACGCTGCTGGTTCATTTTGGCGCGAGGTGCTACGCCATCTATGTTACAAAATAATGCTTAGAAATGATCGTTTTATTGTTTCTTTGTCTTCATATTTACCAATAGCCATATAAAGGACTTTACGAGGACGAACCATATCGACAATACGATCCATGTACTCAAAGATCTCAATCATCATGTCATCCTCAGTTTCTGGCGCAGGCTAAAATAGAAAATAAACAAGAGAGGCGTGATGGTCAATACATTGCTGTTCATTTTGTTCCATAAAGTAACTTACTTTGTTTTCAGGGTGACAACAAGGGTGAATAATACCATTCATATCCAAATAAAGATTATCAAACTCTTCTCCGTTTGGATTTGCCTTTGTTGTGTCAACGGGCACTTTCACGCCATTGATCGTTTTTGGTTGCTCTTCAACCACTTGAGAAACTACTTTTGGGAATTTATCCGAAAGCCATCTAGAAAGAGAAGAGTTTTTTAAGATCAACACGGTACTTTCATGTATGTTTCTTACCTAAAGAATGCGGGAACTCCCATGTCTGCTAATACAAAAAGTTTTTCTTAAATAAAAGCAAAAAAACAAAAAAAAACGAACTACTTATAGTCCCAAGAAAGGGACTGCTAAAAAAATAAAAGCATAACTCTATATCTTTTCCGAAACATTACTATAAAAGGTAATTAAAAGTACAAAGTGTTTGCTTTTCTTTAATAATAAGTGCCAGGATATATAGTAACTGTCAATAACTTGTCTTGATATGATCAAGATATTTGCTTCCAATGTATTACGCTTCGATTATACATGAAAAAAAGTTCGACACCATGAGAAATCTGTTAAAAAAAGTCTTATCAAAATAACCCAAGTCATATTTAGGTTCTTTCCTCTTCATTTGGGTTAATTTCTTTTTTCAATGTTTGAACTTCTTTTATACCAATAACTGCTAATAAATATATTTTTGCTGCATCATTTTTGTAGCACTTACTCTCATCAACTTCCATTATTTCATCTTCCACCTGTAAATACAAATTATTTTAGTCACCTGCTCTTTTTTTTTAAAAAAAAAAGAAATCCTTTACAATTATTCCTTCCTTGAAAACACCTTCAATTGTTTTTAATATAGCACTTAGGCCTGTTACAGCCCTCCACGTATCGCCCGGAGTTATGAAAAAACCCTCCTTGATATTGCGGTGCATTATTTCTTTATTGAAGCTAACCATAAGTGGCTTGAATGGATATTCAGGGCCTACTGTTTATTTCAAGAAAATGAGAAAAAATTTCAAATAAATGAGAAAAACCAGGGGAATAATTGAGAAAAGAGAAATATATCATGTATAAAGAGTATATTTCAGACAGTGAGCAGACAAAGAGGTAGGTAGCCATGTAGCAACGTCCATAAAGTCATATTGCATCCCAATGAGGAATAGCATGATGTTAAGCAACAGAGTAACGCACCAGTTTGGCATTGGTAGATTCAGTAGGTCCCATTTTTCATAATTTGTAATTTTTATACAATATTTTAAAAACCAGAACATCTGGCTGGCCAGACATACTATATTCCATTATTTTAGTATCATGCCTTGAGTTAATATCAATCTCTTCACCTCTCTTAAACCCCTCATCAACTTTTTCTCAATAATTTGAAAATGTTTCTCAACAATTTAAAAATTTTTTCTCATTAATTTGTCATTTTTTTGAAAAAGACAGTATATCAACGGTAAAATGTATGTTATTGTTACAATCTAATTTTAAAACCAATTTTTTTGATATGTTAACCATCACAGTTTCTGATGAAATGAGTCGTTGCTCTTGCTCTTACCAAAAATCAAAGAGCTGTAGTCTTCATCAACTTTTTTAATTACGCGAAAAGACGGAAAAATTTTGCTGATGATGTCTACACTCGATACAATGCATTAGCGCTAATTTAAAGATGTATTTACTATGAGATATCTTGCCTAACTCTTGTTGCAATATTCTTTTGATAGTTATCGTTCTTTTGAAGGTTGACATCACGCAAATAGTATAAAAATATTATGAAAGGGAAGAAAGTGCATCTGGGTAAAATATTATATTTATCTGTAAGCGATATTATTAAACAAGAAAACATTGTTTAATTAGAGCAAATAGGACAAGAATAGGCAGGATTTTTATATATCAATAAAAACATTGGTCTTTAGTAAATGTACATCTGTATTCGCTATCCAAAAGAAATCATGCAAAAATGATAAATTTCAAGCATCTTATTTTAGACTTTTATAGATTAGCTATGCCACTTTCTAATCATCAATTAATATTTTTTGTTTCACTTTTATTTTAGAAAAATGAGCAAGTTTCTAATTCGGTTGGGTGGATATAACCACTCACTACGGGAGATTTTTACTCAGAATCTAATGATTTCTAATGATTTCTAGTGATTTCTAATTTTTTCTAATTTAAATAAAAAAAATAACTAATAATTTCTAGTGATTTCTAGTGATTTCTAGTGATTTCTAGTGATTTCTAGTGATTTCTAGTACTTTATTAATTTAAAACTCCCAGCTAAAATTTCCCGTAGCGTTAATATAGATTATGGAATGATGCGATATACGTTTTAACTTCATTCGTAGGGATGTTTTTTACCCTGAATGTATTTATTCCTTTTTTATGAACGGAACAACCACAGTTATGTGATGTATTCATAAACGTCGTTTTCCTTTCGTTTTAAAAACTCCTTTTCAATTAATTGTTCTATGGATTTTTTAACGAGAGGAATGGTGGGTCTAAATCCAAGCCGGCTTTTATGCTCCATCACTTGGCCAATCAAATCAACATGCTTTAAGCTTTGTCTAGATTTCATTATACGGATGATAGCAGCTTGAAGGTACATTACTCGATCCATATCAACACTATCATCAATACTGTCAACTGCCTTATTTTTAGAGACTAAAGCAGAGCCAAGTTTAATTTTGATACGTTTACTAATATTTAGAAAGATAAGTAAGCGCATTTTATTTTTGAGTCTTGAAAAATAATTATATAAATAGATTACCTCTTAAATGAAGTGTTTATAGTCAATACAGACTCTCCATCGAGTATTATATCGGCACAAGTGAGAATATGGGAATCTATAATTGGCTATAAAAACATACATTAGTTTAGCATAATAGAGGATTGGATTAAAAACTCACTGTGATGTTCTGTATAATAATATCCATAGGCAACCCTGTTTCTTCTATCAAATAGCTTATCCTTAACCCATCTTGATAATTAAACAATAAAAGTATAATGGACTGGTAAAAACTCAATTGAATGTCGTAAGGTTTCTTTAGATATAGTAAACGAATTTCATCTACGAAAATTACATGTCAATAAACAGCACATTATTTTATTCTATTTTAGACAGTACTTCTACATAAATGCCATTGCCAAATAAGTTTTCGACCGTTATATTTCTTGTCGTAAAATGATTTGAAGTTGTTAGCTTCGTCTATAAACTATATAATATAAAATTATAAATGATTAAAATCTATTCTTGTGCAAGTGAACAAACTGCTACCTTTATAGGAATGTCAATACCCTCCATTTTCTCCATATGAAGCGGCCACACGCTTGACGTTAGAACTTGTACATCCAGTTCCATCCCTTGCTTTGTTTTGTTACTGTTGTATTCCACGGTTAATTCTTTACTCAGCTCTTTATCTGAGAGCATTTTATAAAACTTCATTGTATATTCTGAGCCGCATTCTTGCTAATAACATCGTATCAGTCAACATAAATGGTATGGTATATATAATAAAGGTTTACCTTAAACAATTGAACCACTTGCACTTCATTCTCTCTTGAATTATATGTGTTGTATATCAATCTTTTAGTCAATAGCTTTTGGTAATGCTTTTGGAATATGTCTTTATCATTCACATATTTAAGTAAGCTAGCCTGATGATGAATTTATATATAACTGTTAGTGATAATATGAAAAAAAAAACAAAAAAAAGAGAGGGAGAGAGAGGGAGAGAGAGATTTACCGCTTTAAATACTCTATCTTGGTCATATTTTTCTTCTGCTGAAGGAATGAATGTATATTTGAAAGTACTGCTATCTAAGCATACTTTACTACTGTTCTTCTTCAATAGAGCATCTGTGTAATAAGTCAGTATTTCAGCTGCTCTAAAATTGGTATCGCTATTCATAATGTAATAGAAGGACTTGTCTAGTACTTCCTGAAATCGGGTATCTGATGAAAATATGTCTTTGTTGATGTGTTGGTAATAACTATAAAGGCACAATAGATTCTCTACATAGTAAAAAGATACACTCTTTATATATGATATCAGAGAGAGTAGTTACAAATCTACCTATATATAAATATACCTTTAGTCGGGTTTGCTGTTGCTGAGAAAGCTCTTTCAATATTTGCTTTCCTAATTGTAAAACATGTCGATGATATAATGTCGTCAGGAAACCCGGGCCATCAGTTGTACCGGAGAGTAGCCCATAAGCAAGTTTACAGCCCTTTTCATTGTTTGCTTCAAGCATTTCCTTAAATGCTTCGATTATAGCATGGCTATAATGCACTATATATTCTGCTTCTACTGTATTCATAATATTGGGGTATGAGGTTGTATGTGCGTAATTCTGTGCTTTTATAGATTCCTCTTCAATAGCATAAGTGGCCTTTTTGTTAAATAGATAAATCGACTTGGCCATTACCTCCCTTAATTACTTAAATGTATGCTTACCTTTGTCATAAAATCCATCATATCACCTGCTATACTGTCATTAGCAGCTCTCTTTTCGTGAAATAATTTCATTGTTTCTAGAAAAGGAATTTCGAAATACTCGATATAAAGCTGAAACCGTTGCTCTGTATACGCATTAACATCAATAAGCGAATCAATCAACCTTTTGATACTTGTAGCATATTCCCCAATATGATTCTCTTTTTGATAAACTTCAATCCATTGCTTTAACAAACGATCATTGTAATTTTCTTTGATGTTTACTAACACGTTTCTCTTCCACAGATATAATCCCAGCTACATCTAGATTAGGTCATCTTTACCACAGCCATCATACTATGCACTTACTGTATAAATAGGCTGTTTTCTGTATCTCCCCACAATCTTTGGTAAAGCATCAGGGCCATCAATCATACGATTTAAATAATCACATAAGATATCTGTCCTTCTCATGGCGGTTTCAAATAATTCATATGATTTCGCATATTCAGGTATGCTATCTGATTGGCTTACAATCGACTTTATTGAGCGTTAGACTCTGTGCATAAAAAATAAAAATAAAAAATAAATAAAAAGAAGTGGCTTACTTGACATGTTGTCATCAGGTGCATGTCAATAAAACGGGCAATGTCATCAAATAAACGATCTGTAAATGACTTTGGCTTGGCATTGCACATGTCATAAATTAAACTACATTTATAGTTTTTTAGTCCTTAGCTTTCATTTTAAAAAAAAAATAGATAAATAAATAAACAAAAAGAGAAACCATACTGATAGACCTCGAGACCAGAAAGAGTGTTTGTTGTCGATTGACAAAACAAATTTGAGAGTATTTCTTGTATTTGTTTAAAATGACTCTCGTAATCAACTTTCTTTCTCTTAAATGACATGATTGAGGAAAGAAGAAAAGCTACAATAAAATATAAAAGTACTCTGATTGCCTTGTTAAACCAATCTTTTCCATACGATCAATATGATTGGTCATATTTCTCATAGCCAAGAAAGTAAATCATTAGCATCACTCTTTCCTTATTTCAAGGAAAACAAGCATACAAAACTGTTTTAGGGTTCAATGGTAATTGAATGAATACCGTTAATCACAGCTTAGCTATGCTTATTGCTGATACTCAAGGCAACTCTGAAGAAGCTATCCTATTGGCTCCTTAATTACACTATTCTATTACGCCCGACCGTTTATTTATCTTGATATGAAAATAGTCTTTGATATTGCTCAAAGTGCTCCTGGAGATCATATTGCTAGTCCTACCATGTCCATGAATTTACTCACTGGTATTTTTTCTGATCTTGTAGCTATGGTAAACAAAATGCTCAAAGCATTGATAAAATAAGTCAAAAGGTAGTAACTACCAAAAAGCTGACCATAGTGATTTATATATTTATGGTTGCACTCAACAGAGAATTGATTGCTGCTTCCTGAGCAGGGTCATTATATTTATAGCTCTGGAGTAAAAACCATTGGAAAATCTGCATGAAGCACCGAAAAAAAAAAACTAGTATTCCCCAAACAGTTTACTAAAATTTTCGCGATTCCAAACGTTGAAAAAGAATACTCTGGTATATGATTCATCATCGTTTTTATTGTTAATGTCTTCAGACATATTATATTTTCTATTATTCATTACGATAAGATTAAATAATATACAAACTTATGTTTGCCAATCATAATAAAACAAATACTCAAAAAATGGAAAAGCATACAAAGACCATATGTTTCCATGGATTAGCAGAAATAATTTCTATCATAAAATATTGCCTATTACTATCAATGATATGGCGAAAAGCCATATATATGTTCCATGTGTCTTGTCAGAGCTGACAATGCTGTGATGATTCTAACATTAAACGAAAGCGATATAGCTATTTTTGTCTATGGTAGACTTGATGTTTTTATTATTACCACGGCGTACAAAACGAGAATAATTTTTGCACGGCATCGCTTACAGATACCTACTTCAGGAACAAATTATTGAGGTGTGAAATATTGCATCTTTAAATACAGTCACCTTGAACACTAACACTAATTACTTACCAGACAGAGCGCGGATCACTTTGCAGTCATCGATAAACTGAGTTTAATAATTTTTTTCTTTCTTTCTTTTTAATAAATTATTTATATATAACATTCTTGTGTATTATATAAGAAGTGACAAATATAAGATGTTCTACTAAGTTCAAAGAGATTCCGTCTTCATAATAAGAAGAAAGAAAAAAAAAACTCTTTATTACGGCTAAGCGATTCGCATACTTTGCTTGAAAATTAGGAGTTTGTTGATATAAACTATTTAATATTATAAAAAAAGGACATATTGTCATGTATCTGCCTATCCTTTGGAATTTTAAATCATGGGCATTACTTCTCGATAAATATTATTAAAGAAGAAAGAGAGCACGTAATTATATACAATAGCTTTCGGAAAACAAAAATTCAGAACAATAAAAGTTGATGGGGAAGCCTTTAACAGCGCGAAAGCAAGGTAACAATCTTTACACTTCCCCCATATAGCAGTTAAAATATCAAATTCGAGTAATTTGCTGTGAAAAACATATTAACCGCTTTAATTTAACTACATCCTTTTAGCGGGGAAATATATTGAAATGAAACATTATTTTACGTGTTAAGGGTTTTAGCATCGATATTTATATATTGGAGACTTGATAAACTTGACTTCTCCAGTTCTATAGAATTGCATGATTTTTCTAGTGCTTTTACTCCGTTGATGGTTGCACGACATAGATCACAAATGTGGAGAAGTTGAAAGCAAAACCCAGATATGAGAATTCTTTATATAGACAAACACAACTATTGAGACAGTGATTTCAATTGGAATTGCGAGCTACTGTGTTCCTGGAGGATTACTTCTAAAACAAACTCTCTTATAACAGTGCTAATAAAAAAAAAAGGTTAAAAAATATTGCTATAAAAAACATCGTTCGATAGTCTTTCGATAAATAATTCTGTCAACAAGGCCGATAGTGACACATTTTACTTAATAAAGTACCAAGTGACTTTGGTTTGGTGATTTTTGTTATCCCGTCATGACACACTTGCATTAATACTCCGCATTAACCATCTAGAATGATTTACGAGAGTACATAAAAAGCCCATTGTCTTTTTGCTTTTATCTGCTTTAATACCAACTTCTTATATTATTTATTTCTTTTTAAATTATTAAGTATGGCTGTCGTATCTACACTTGCGTCAGGTTTCTCCATGACTGACTTTATTTATAAGGCATTTGTACTTATAATTGGGTACTGGGCTTTTCACATTTTGAAGCAAGTGGTATGTTTTATATTATGAAAGAGGTAGTGTCCATTTACTGAATGCTATGTAACGATAGGTTATTCCAAGTGACCCCAAGATTGCTCCTACTGTTATGTCATGGGTTCCTATTCTTGGAAATGCTGTCGAATTTGGAAAGTAAGTCTCTTGTTGTGAAAAGGAACAGAGGTTTTGACGGGATCTAACTCGCGTAATAATCAATTAGAGATCCTATCGCCTTTTTGAAAAATTGTCAAAAGAAGTATGGTGATATCTTCACTTTTCAACTTCTTAATAAGAGAGTTACTGCCTGTTTAGGACCTGATGGTAATCAATTCGTTTTTAACGCTAAACAGAACCTAGCTTCTGCTGCTGCTGCTTACAATGACATGACAAAAAATGTTTTCGGAAAAGGAATTGTATTCGATGCTCCCCACAGTGTATTTATGGAACAAAAGAGGTTCATTAAGGGTGGTTTAAATATTGAAACTTTCCGCAAGGATGTTCCTCTTATCATTGAAGAATGCAATATGTTCTTTGATAAATTTGAAAAGCCATCTGGTGTTGTTGATGCTTACAAAATGTTTGGTTCTCTCATTATCAATACTGCTTCTCGCTCACTTTTAGGCCCCGAGGTCCGCAACGCACTTGATGACGGTGTTGCTCAGCTTTATTATGACTTGGATCAAGGCTTCCGCCCAATCAACTTTATGTTCCCCAACCTTCCACTTCCTGCATATCGTAAGCGTGACGAAGCTCGTGATAAGTTGGCTATCCTCTACAAGGGTATTATTCAAAGAAGACGAGATGACAATGATACTTCCAATTCTGATCTCCTTCAGGTTCTCATGGATTCACGCTATAAGGATGGCTCTCCCATTCCTGATGAACATATTTGTGGTATTTTAACCACTGCTCTTTTCGGTGGACAGCACACATCTTCTACTACTGCTGCTTGGACCATTTTGGAACTTGCTAACCGCCCTGATATCGTCAAGGCAGTGCGCCAAGAAATGATTGAAAAACTTGGTTCTCTTCAAGCCGATTTTACCTATGATAACATGGAAGAATTGACTCTATTGGAAAACGTTGTTAGAGAAACCCTTCGTCTCCATCCACCTATTTTCAACATGATGCGACGTGTTGTCGCAGATAAGATGACTTTTGAAAAGGCCGGTCTTGATATTCCAAATGGAAACTACCTTTTGGCTGCTCCCGGTGTTACTCAAGTTGATGAAACTTATTTCAATAACCCAATGAAATGGGAGCCTTACCGTTGGGTCGAGAAAACCGACCCTGTTCATCGTATGGAAGTAGGTGAGGACGCTGATATTGATTATGGTTTTGGTTCTGTCGGAATTTCATCCCGTAGTCCTTTCCTTCCCTTCGGTGCTGGGCGCCATCGTTGTATTGGTGAAAAGTTTGGCTATCTTCAACTAAAGGCTATCATCGGTACTTTTATCAAGAGATTCGATTTTGAAACTCTCACTGGCGATGTACCAAAACCTGATTACACTTCTATGGTTGTTGTTCCTGAAACTAGTAAAATTCGTTATACTTTTAGAGAGTGAGCATAATAATCTTTCTTTTCATAATATATTTATGCATCCATATATAATTCATTTCAATGCTTTTTAATATCATATTTTACCAATAAAATTCATCCCGTTCATTTTTTATCATATTTGAAATCCCAGGACTTAAATCAATTTATACATGTATCTTAGTGATATTGGAGAACATCTGGATTATTTCATTACGTGCTAGTGGTCCTCATACAAGGGCCAAAATCAGCCAGATATTCTCAGTAAAAAGTATGCTTTGGCTGCAACTCGTTTTTTTTTATGCTATACAAAGAACCTATCGAATTACAAGCGAAAGGAAAAAATATCAATGTTTAAGAAGTTAGCAATTCCTTATAAGGAAGTTTAAGGAATATCCAAAATATTTTACAGAATTAAAGCATTTTTTGGACAAAGGAACGAAGCCCAACTAGATAAAATACAAAAACTAAATATACTGACTGTAGAGAAAGGTTTTTTATTTATTTAAAAAAGGTTAAGATACAGTTTGTTCAGTTTGATTAGATCTAAAGAACAGCAAAGAGAAAGAATAAGCATGCTGTCAGAAGATAAAATATCACAAGAGTCTATGATGGAGTGTCATATCTCTTGTACTCTGCGTTCCATAAGACAAAATGGGTATCATCTAATTGAGCTGTCAGGACCATATTTGTTGTGTCATATTGCATCCCTTCTTTCATAGCCTTGACCCAATCGGTGGATACTACACCAAAAACGAGTGTTACAAGTAAATAGGAAAATTCTCTGATAGAAACCATGCTTGGGATGAACTTGATCTTTACTAGATAGCTTTTAAATCTTCTTTTGTTTTCTAATATTTTTAATTTAAATTATTATTTTCTTTTTAAAAAAAAGGAAGAGGAAAAGGAAGAGGAAAAGAATAGAAAGAGAAGGAAAATTAGGTCCTGTATATCCACTTTCTTCGGTATCTTAATTAAAAAGGTTTTATACGTAACATCTAGATGTTAAGCATATTTGTTAAACCGATTCATATCTATACATGATCTTTTGCATCAGGGTATCTAGATCACAGAAATGCCTGCTCCTGTTTTACGACTACTTGACCCCTTTTACCGAATGCTTTACTTTTCTAAATTCATAAAATGTAACAACCCCTTAGACATCTCCCGATTTTCACTGCTTCACTACATCTACTAAATGTGATCATCATTTAATCTTACAGTATTATTGCTGGCTTACATTTTTTAACGCATCGGCTTTATTTAACATAAATCGGTAAATTTCTAAATGATAAAGCAGTGAAGTAAGAATAATTTATATTTTTACCCTTATTACCAACATATTATATTATGTAAAATCAAATATATCTATTAAATTTCGATATTTTAAGTAATCTATATTTTTGCTACATCATAAATTCACTTGTTGTATTGTTGTTGCTCTAACATAAAAAGGGGCTCATATATCCTTTTACATTCTTTCTATTGTTTCTTTTTTTTTAAAAAAAATGATAGCTTTATAATTAGATTCCAGCTTTTAATGGTATTATACTACATTGAACATAAAGCACCACATGTAAAACTATTAGACAATAATATATATGCTTGTCGTATATATGATACTAGATCAGATATATTATCGCCAAGTAAATGTTACTGATAGCAATTTCAGAATTTTGCTTGAATATCATGGGTTTTTATTTGTGATATGTGTTGCGAATATTAACATAGCAATTATTAATGATAATAATGAGAATAATGAGAATAATATATTGTGTTAATATTAATGATGATTAGATGCAAAAATTTAATGATGTTTAAAAAGAACAATGAAATGACGCTGCCAAAACGGTAATAAGTATCGATTTTAGTGAATGATATGACACATTTTCTATGTTATGATTTTGATCATTGGGTTGGAGGAGAGGCACCATAAGGAACAGAAGCTGCATATAATGGATCGACTGATGAGCTCATTTGTGAATATATACCCCAACCAGATGACCATTGAAAATAATTAGAGTCATCTACTGGTACAGTGCATATTTTTTGCTCTGAATCACACTGTATACTATCTGCATTGACTTTCACCCATTTCGCTGTTACAGCATGTAATCCGAAAACAAAAAATACGCTGACTATGTGATTGAATGAAACCATATCTTTTCCAAAGATAATTAGAACCAACTATCATATAAAGTAAAATCAAATACCTTTTTTAATCGATGTTTAACTTTGATAAAAAGAATAAAAAGAAATATCTGCCTTAAATAGGTCCAGCTGCAATGTTTAGCATCAAAGATTAAGTTTTATATATACTTTACATTTTTTAGAAAAATACTTTAGCTCTGTACGCCATGAGTTTAGCATTCTTTCTTGAAAGCACTGGACAATTGAAATTCTGCTTTTCCCGATTTTTTTATCGATTCAAGTCAGCATATTTTTCTGAAGTTAAAAACATCAGTCTTTCTTTTTTTATTTTTAATATTTCTACGCCCTTCATAATTAAACTCCTATTTTGTAGCTATTTATAAGCTCCAGTTAATAAAATCTGTCCCTTTTTCATATTTACATTTAAAAGCTTTACATTCCGAGATTTGCTTTTAAAAAAAATTTCCCCTTGATAGAACTCAAAGTAATATCATTTTATCATTTCACAAAAAATTGAAATCAAAAGAGAATACTAGACAGACATTTAAAAAAACACTGTCAAAACTAGATCTTGGAATGTCTTATTATGGATGCTATCATATCCTATATTCCATTATCCAAGTGCTGCATTTATATTTTATTGCACATCTATTCTTTCACATATCTTAAAGGCGAAAACAAGTGGAATGAAACCATTCAAAGGTATTCCGATTTAGATAACCTTCCATACAAGAGTATTCCAATATCCAAATTTGCCTGTAGCTTGATTTTTTTTCTGCTTCTCTCTACATTTATATCGTTCTAATAAATATTGTATAGTTTACTACAATTAAATAACAAAGTATTGATAATTGAAAAGGTATTATCTATTTTATTTCATATAATGATTGTTTTGAGAAGTACAATGTGATCTAATATTTCATTTCAATGGCGTCCCATTCATAGTAATAGTCTTTGTCGTACTGGACAGTGCATTTCTTTATAAGTGCATTACAAGTCATATGACCGCCTGTGAAGTTTAACCATTCAGCTGAGATCATTGATACTGAAAGAAGCACAAGCAATAGACACTTGTGAAGCATGGTTCTTGAGTTTTGGATTAGTCGTAATATGATGAAGTTGAAGTTTTTGAAAAAAAAAAAAAAAAAAAACA